>JAOXYA010034325.1:0-12853 GCA_028565675.1 Sorex palustris
GGAGCTTGCCAGGCTCTGCTGTGCGGGCGAGATACTCTCGGTAGCTTGCCGGGCTCTCCGAGAGGGGCGGAAGAATCAAACTTGGGTCTGCCATGGCTGCGTGCAAGGCAAACGCCATACCGCTGTGTGCTTTCGCTCAAAAAAAATGGGAGAAATTTTTTTCAGTGAAGAAATGGTGAAAAGGAATTCTCATCCACTGTTGATGGGAAAGTTGTCTGGTTTAGTCCCTATGGAATACAGTATGATAATTTCTCAGAAAAGTAAGAACAAAGTTGACATATGATCTATATATTCTTCTTCTAAGAATCTAATGCCAGGAAACAAAAGGATTCATTCAATAATGGTGTGTATACCATTATTCGTTCAATAATGGTGTGTACACCATTATTCACTGCACCATTCAGTACAATAGCTAAGGTATGGAATCAACTTGTTGTCCAATGACAAATGAGTATATAATGAAGATGTGGCATATATATACAATGAAATATTATGCAGCTGCAAGGAAGGCACTGGATGGAACCAGAGAAGAACATGTTAAGTCAAGTAAGTCAGAAGGAGAAAGACAAATATCAGATGGTCTCACTTATCTATGATATACAGAATAACAATATAAAGAACACAAGGTTTTAAATGGGGATACCCAGACTACCCTGTTCCCCAGATTATAGAGGAGAGAAGGACTGGGATGGAAAGAAACAAAGAAGAGAAGGAAAGGAATTAAGAAGATCGGAAGATCTTAATTCAGAAGAAGTAATAGGGCGAGGATGCAGAGGCCCCAGGAACATTGATGGCGCAGAAAGTGGTGGCTCAGAAGGGGGTGTATCTATATATCTGAACCACAAAACCAACAAAACTGAAAGCATGAAATACAAACTACAGCAAACCAAACTTAAATATGTGTCGGTCAAGGAGGCAGGTGGGGGAGGGGAGTAAAAAAGAGGGCAAACTGGGGACATTGGTGGAGGGAAGTTGATATTGATGATGGGATTGATGTTGGAAAATTCTGTGAACTCAACTTTGCAAACCATAATGCCTCAAAAAATTTTTTAATTGATGAACATTAAATGTAGTCTCTCTAATAAAATAATTTCAAGGGAAAATATTTTTTAAGTATTTAGCCTACATGGAAATGCAATTCAAAATGATAATCATATAAGCTTTGAGAAGGTCTAATGTTCTACAATTACCCATATTAACCAGATATCCATTAAGTTGTCAAAGTGCTAATTACATGCATTTTGGGCGTTCCCTTATTGGGGAAAATGTTTTTGACACCTATGAACCACAGAGTATCAGATTAAACAGTTCTTTGTTCCTGCAACTTGTTCAAGAACCACTGGTATCTGTAAACAAAAGTTGATATCAACATGGTTTGACTCAAAGTGCTGACTTATTTGGCTGACAGTGCAAAAGATAAAATATTCATATAAATTACGGGCTTAAATTGTGCTTAACCTCAGAAATTGACAGAAGTGTAGTGTGCAGAATTCTTATACTTTTAAATAAAAATGCTTACTAATTTTATTGTCTTTTTATTATTTAGGAAACAAGGTGAAATTCTGAAAGCTTAAATATAGTTTCATAACATAGTACTGCTTCAAAGTAGCTGAAATTCTGGTGACTTTGGTTCACAAAATAAAATACCATGAGTCACTGAGAACTATTGTCTAAACTCTGTAAACAGAAAAACCTAATCTATCTAAAGTTTTCTCCTGAGCACCTTCTGTTGTTCAGAAAAAGATGTTGGTAAATCATTAGGAAAACTTTGGCACAGTAACTCAATGCAAAACCTTTTTCCAAAAAAGAAAAAGTATAGTTAACCAGAACTGAATTGTGTCTTATCTGCAAGAACAACAACAAAAAGATGGAATAAATTTAAATGGGGGGGAAAATATGGGCTAATCATACTGAGGGCTTCCTTGATTGAGCACTGAAGTAAGAATGTGGACTTTCATGAGCCATGTTAACTAATTTAATCTTTCTGAACTTGAGTCAAATAATTTTTATATTTTAAATGTTTAAATAAGATTTTCCCTTATTCTTAACTAAAAGGAAGCAGAAGAACTTGGAGAAACATCAGAGAACCATTCAGAAAAGTAAATGGCTGGGGGATAATATAGTAATAAAAAAATAGAGGATTGGAGAATTAGAATCATGTATAATTTATAATGTTCTCCACTTATGTGAAGACTTCTCTGAAAGTCCAGGAATATTTATTCCTGCTGTTCACTGACCTCAACAAAAGAAAGTGAGCCTAAATTACTGCATGAAGCAAACTTCAATGAAAAATTGAACTAGGTGATCTCTAATGATGTTGATTTTCTATGGTTCTGATTCTGAATCCTACTTCACCACCAATGCTATAAATATTCATCCCTGCATTCATTTTTTAATATCCACAGAGTTATCAACTGAGTACATAGTTCCATGATGATGATTTGGGAATGGACAAAATATCAAGCTCCTTTAGAAATTTTCTGCTTATTTGGGACATGCATTAATAAATAGATAATTAATACCGTTTACCATGAAAAACCATGAGACTATAGAAACACATCAGAAGAGAAAATATGTGCATACTCAATATTGCAGTAGAAGTAGGTTGTGAAGTCTCTTTCTAGATGCTAAAAAATGTTTCTCTTATTGAAGGCATTTTGAGAATCTTTGCTTGGTTCAAACCTTTAAAGTTTGCCATCCTTTAAGGTTTCACATCTAAATTGTACTTTCTGGAGCAGATTAATTGAGCAGTTATAAAAGGTGGGTTTGGCATCATACACACCTGCATCCTACTTCTATTAGATAGCATCTTTGGAAAGGTCTTTTAACATCTCAGCAACTCAGTATCCTACTAAATAAGGTTGCTGTGATAACTAAATGAGTTAAGATAAGGTGCTCAATCATCCATGATGATGGTAATGGTGATGTTATGATGGTGACACATATATTAATTCCATATATGTGTTTTTACTCTTTTGAATCTTTTTGGTGCTATTGCTAATTTTAAGTCTTATTAAGAGTTGGCTTTCCTCTCTGCAATCCTTCTGTGAACTGCTATGTTAGTGGTAACTTTCCTATCAGGAGCAGTACTCTTTCCTACTCAGAGTCCTTTTCATCCACTGTTTAAAACTTTTAGACTTTTCTTTTAATTAAATTGCGTGCAATCCCCTTTTTCCATATTTATGGTTAGAGAAACTTCTGGTTTCCTGCTTTACATTCATAATGAAATCTCAGTTTATATCATACCATTACCTAAGTTGATTCATAAACAAACATTTCCTTTAATTGCAAAACATCAGCCTAGAAAGTTGAGGGAAAAGGGTAGTGGCACCAATTTCTATATTCAGGGTTAGAGAAAGACTGAAAGGAATGCTTTATGACAAAACTCTCAAAAAAAAACAAGACTTCATATTGACTGTAGTTTTGTCTGGTTAATGCTTAGCCATTATCTACATGGCCCCAATCTTCCTTTATAATACCTTAACTAAATTTTTAGATTTAATTTTCTAAGTGATAGAAGTGAAAGCTTCCAAGTAACTATAATTTTAGTTGTAGCGCTGTAGCACTGTGCTCCCATTGTTCATCGATTTGCTCGAGCGGGCCCAGTATTGTCTCCATTGTGTTACATGTTATTGCTGTGTTGGCATATCGAATACGTCACAGGTAGCTTGTCAGGCTTTGTTGTGCAGGAGAGATACTCTTGGTAGCTTGCTGGGCTCTCTGAGAGGGGTGGAGGAATGTAACTCGGGTCAGCTGCATGGGCCGTGTGCAAGGCAAACGCCTTAGCTATAATTTTAAACATAGAAAAATACATTGTTGGAGCCCAGGTCTCACTTCATTTGTGAACGTGAAACACGAAGAAGAATGATCATCTTATGATCAAAAAGGAAGGCTGGAACAATAGCACAGTGGGTGAGGTGTTTACCTTGCATGTGGCTGACCCGGGTTCAATTATCAGCATCCCATATGGTCCCCCAAGCACCTCCAGGAGTAATTCCTGAGTGCATGAGCCAGGAGTAACCCCTGTGCAATTCCGGGTGTGACCCAAAGAGAAAAAAAGAAACAAGGACATAATTTTCTAAGTAGTAGTGAACCAAAGTGGTTAAAAACACAGAGGGGGAAAGTCTATATATATGAACAGAACAATTGACAATAAAAACATTTTTTGCCAAGTAAGGGACAATTAAAAATTTCTTATAAAATAAGAAAAGATAGCTGTGGGGAAAATTTTTCTACCACAAAACATTAAAGTCAGTGGAAACTGCTTTATACCCTCTCTCCATTAGTAAGATTACTTGTTGTTTTTTTTAACAATTAAAAATAATTTCATAGAATGAGATCCTTCTTCTGTGAGTACCATCTCCTCTAGCCTCTTGGGCCAAGGTGAACTTGGTTGACCATTCAAGGACAACATCTATGGAACAAAAATGAAAGTTGAAAGCACCAAGTTTAGTGCATTGTGTATCCAAATTCTCAAGATCGACTTGCCAGTTAATATTTTGAATTGCTTGATTTGAGGGATTGTGTGAAAGACCCTTGGTGGAAAGGATCTTGGCTTGCATGTACTATAAGGGAGATGAGTAGCAGACTCAATCTTTGAAAAGAGAATAGATTTGACATCCCATGCATCAATAAGGGGCACCATTTGCTGAACGCCTTCTGTGTGCAAGGATCCTACTAAATGCTCACAGCTTACACTTCCCCCTTGCAAAAGCTTTATTATATGTGCTTTTAAAAATCAGAAAGTTGGGGTCAGAGTGATAGCACAGTGGGTAGGGTGTTTGCCTTGCATGTAGCCAGTCCAGGTTCAATCCCCAGCATCCCATATGGTTCCCCCAGCACCACCAGGAGTAATTACTGAGTGCAGAGACAGGAGTAATCCCTGTGCATTGCTGGTGTGACCCAAAGAGCATAAGCAAATAAAAAAATAAAAATAAAAATCAGAAAGTTGAGGCTCAGAAGAGAGGCTTATAAGGTCAATGTCTCTCCTCTCCACTACCTTGCGATATCTCCAGTTGTGTGATCTGTAACTTTATGGGTCACTAATGGCATGCAGTCTTTTTAATGCTAAATTTTAATATCTTTAACTGTCTTATCTGTTTAGTTGCATTATCTCCCTTGTGAAGAATAGATTTTTTAAAGTCTTTGCATAATCTTTAGGTCTAGTCCCTAAATATTGATCAATAAAATTTTAAATGAATAAAAGAGTGAATATTGTAATTTAATAATGTTATCTAGAGAAATAGATTCAATTCCAGCTATGTATGGACACCCAAGTACTACTGGAAGTGACTTGTAACACAAAGCTTAGTGTAAACACCAGCTGACATAGGAGGCTCAAAAAAAAAAAAAAGGTTACCTAGAAAGCATTACCTCAAAAACCTTCACCATCGATTTTTTTTCATTTTCTTACTTCTTGCTATAAATATTCTGATTTGCAACATCTAGAAAAAAAAAGTTCTGATTGTGTTCTACCAGTAATTTAAATCCTTCTAAGATTTAGATATTTCCTTTTTTGTTGTTTTTGTTTTGGGGCCTCACCCAGAGATGCTTTGGGCTTCATCCTGGCTCTGCATTTAGGAATTATTTGTGACAATGCTTGAGGAAATATATGGGATGCCAGAGATCAATCCTGGGTCAGCTGTCCTACATGTTAGACTGTCCCTCTGGTTCAATAGATTCTTCATATTTGTAATGAATAATAGCATCATCTAAAAGAGTTGCAGAGGAACTGAGTGTTGAAAGTAGTTAAAGGAATATACCTAGTAACCTTACAGTATCTGTATTGCAAACCATAAAGACCCAAAAGGAGAGAGAAAGAGAGAGAGAGAGAGAGAGAGGTTCGAGTAGTTCTGGCACTACACAAAAAAAAAATATTTTTTTTAAAGGGTTGAGGAGGGTTGGGAAGGTGACTCAGTGACAGAGCATGTGATTGGATCACTCCTGGAGGGGCTTGGGGACCTGGGTTTGATTCTCAGCTACAGAGGGAGGGAGAGAGAGAGTGAAGAGAGATGAGGGAGGGAAAGAGAGCAAGAAAAAGGGAGAGCACTGATTTCTCAGATGTGGAACCAGGAGGGCCCCCTGGAGGTGGAGGCTGTGAATCTAAAGCTTTAGGGAGCTTGGGGGGGGGCGGGGGGTGTCCCTTAGAGAGTGAGCGCCTGGCAACTCAGGGGCAAACAACAAAGAAGGTGGGGTAAGAAGTGTTTCAGGAGCTCCCCTCTGTGCTCAGCTCTGATAACTAGATGAGACCCCACACACACACACACCCCAGGACTGCTTGCTGCTTCTGGGTATTCGGCTTCCCCACCCCCACCTTTAGGTGTGGGAGTGGGGTGGCTGTCTCAGATGGTAATTTCACATCTAAGGTTTTTCGGGCTTTTTTTTTTTGAAGCTGTTGGGTCACGCCCGGCATTGTTCAGGGTGGACTCCTGGCGCTGTGCTCAGGGATCACTCCCGGAGGGGCTTGGGGAACCATGTGGGATGCTGGGGACTGAACCCAGGTCAGCTGCGTGCAAGGCAAGTGCCCTTGCCGCTGTCCTGTCCCTCCAGCCCCCCTGACTAAGGTTTTGAGGGCCTCTACCCCGCCCCCGTCGGTCCAGCCGAGAGTTCTCTCTGCACACCCAGGAAACAGGGAAGGGGCATCTTATGCAACTAACCCTGCCCTCCTATCACATCCCCTCCCCCCCACAGTTTCTGGGCTACCCTCACAGCCCGCTCCTGTTCTTCACCTTCACGCCCTCCGACGAGAGCGAAGTCTTCGACAAGCTGAGCGTGGTGATGAGCAGTGTCCCCGTGCCCGCCAGTGGCCCAAGTCCCGCAGACCCCTACGAGGAGGACACCCAGGCCAGAGGACATACCGACCCTCTGCTCACCTCCACCCCGGAGCCCAACCAGACGCACATGAGGGCCGAGACCACCTGAACCCAGACTCACTGCCCCCGCCCCCCACCACCACACACTCCTGGATCCAGAACTTATCGGGGCCCAGGGCAACGGTTAAAAATATCAAATACCGAAACCCTACGTTGGAAAGACTCGGCCGGGCAGAAATCGCCCATCCCGGGACCTTGCTGCTTTGTGAAGGTCTTAACTTAAAGGATTACTCCTCCCCGGGCACTGTGACTTTTGTTATTGTTATTCCAGCCACATTAATGTTAAGGAATACATCTTCATTGCCAGAAGCCAAAGTGTTTCAGATGAGCCCTGGACCGGGATTGGACCACGATAGCTGCTCCATCCCACCGGACTGCTGAGAGAGAGGGGTTGGGGAAGGCGCTGGCCGCCACTGTGGGGACACGGGCCCAGGAACTCTCGGGGATGCTGGGGACAGATTTATTTTTCTACTGCCTGTTGTTTTATAAAGTGTCGGTGTTCTCTACTGTGTGCAGAGTTAGCGGTGCCAAGACTGTGTGCAGTTGGCGCCCGCAGTGGCTCTCACATGGGCACAGGGGGCTGGTTCCCTCTGCCCATTCATTCATTCATGGGTCGGCACATGGCGTGGGCAGAAGGTCTCAGCGTGGTTCTCAAACCTTCCCTACGAGTCTGTGATTATTTCGGAATTCAGCATTTGCGATGATGAAGGAGGAAAACAATCCGAATCTAGGGCCCTGTGGCCAGCCATTCGTAGACTTGATATTTAGGTCTCGCAACCCCTATAGAAACTTACCGAGTGTATGATGGGGGTCACGGGATAGGGGTGGTTTTTTGGTTGGTTGCTTTTTTAGTTTGGGGCCTCACCCAGTGGTGCTCAGGGCTTACTCCTGGCTCTCCACTCCACTCAGGGCTCACTCCTGGCGGGCTCAAGGGACCATATGGGATGATGAGGATCAAATCCAGGTCAGCCACATGCAAGGCAAGCGCCCTGCCCACTCCTGTTTGCTCATCCTATCCCACTCACCTGCCCTCCCTCGCCCCCCAGCAATACCACTAATGAATTTGTTTCTTGCCTGACTATTTTTTCCCCTAATAACTCGGTTTCACTCTCAACCACCTCCTCGGGAGTGAAACCCGCCCACATCCCGGGCATGATCAGTTCTAAAGGGGCACTGTACTTGTTGGCCCCCAAAGCACGTGGCTCTTTAACATCTAGAATGAGGCATCCATTTCTCACTTGATAGCTTTACAGAATTAGCCATTGCTCAAAAGGAGAGAGAAAGGTTCCACGTAGTGAGGTAGAGGGAAACGTGAGGAAGGAAAATGTGAGAGGTTAAGAGAATACACAGCCAGGGAGATCAGACAGCAGGTAAGATGCTTGCTTTGCTTGTGGCAGCTGGTCTGGGTTCAATCCCCAGCACCCCAAAGCATCCCCCAAGCCCTGCCCAGAGCACAGCTGGATGGGAAGGAAGGAAAGAGAAAGGAGGAAAATAAGGAAGCAGAAAGGAGGGAGGGAAGGAGAGTGAAGACAATATGGCAAAAGCAGTATTCGATATCTGCTCTGTTTTGCTGCGGGATGGGGGCACTCCTGGAATGCTCAGGACTTCTCCTGCTCTGCACTCAGGGGTCACTCCTGGTGGGTCTCGGGGGATCATGTGGGGTGCCGGGGATTGAACCCGGGTCAGTGACGTGCCAGGCAAGCACACAATCCACCGAACTATCCTCCCCACCCACTATTTGAACATTTGGAAAGATAACGACTCATCAAGACACAGTCTGCAGGGGTTGGAGCCATAGCACAGTGGGTAGGGCGTTTGCCTTGCATGCATCCGACCCGCGTTTGATGCCCAGCATCCCATAGGGTCCCCTGAGCACTACCAGGAGTTACCCCTGCGCATTGCTGGGTGTGACCCAAAAAGCAAAACAAAAAAAGAGACAGAGCAAAGCCCCAGCTGACAAACAGGAAGAAATGCCATTTGCATGGACCACAGGACATCAGAAAAAGACATGCAGGTGACTTTTCAATATTTGGAGGGGGGGGGCAGTGCCCAGAGGGTCCGGAGGGCTGTCCTGCTGTCCTGCCAGTTCTGGGGCCCAAGGGTGCCGGAAACCACCACAGCCACACCCGGCCCTGCTGAGTAGGGGGGGGGGGTGACATGCAGGGCAGAGACTGACCTGGCACCCAGCAACCCCTGCCCCCTTCCTGACCCTCCCATCTCTCCAAGCTGCTCATTGGGCTGGTTTCCCATTCATCTCGATTGAGGGGCTTTGAGCGCCCCCTCGGTCAGAGGCGTCTCCCTCTAGTAGCTTTGCTTTCCTACCTCTAGCCTGACACGGGACAGCGGGGGGGGGGGCAGCCCCCTACACACTGGCACTTGGAGGGCCAGAGCTAGTGAAGGAAGCGAGCACTTGCCTTGCAGTGCCACCTAAGGTCCCCTGGAACCCCAGCAGGAGTGATCCCTGAGCACAGAGCCAGGAATAGACCCTTAGCACCACCAGGTGTGGCCCAAACTGCTGTCTTCAGCCCCCCCAAAAGCAACCCTTTGTGGCCACCTGGAAGGTTGGAACAATTGATGGCCTCCCGGCCTTTACTCTATGAAGTGAGAATCGGGGGTCTGCAGCAGGGGCTGCTCTGCTCTTTCCTCCTCTCCTGAGGAGAAAGATCTCTGAGAGGCAAGTTCCCACAATGGATCTCAGCCCTGGGAGGAAGCGAAAGGAGAAATTCCCAAGGCAGATTTTTTCCTGCCAATACCGTATATCTCTACGCGCCCCTCCCCCCCAAAAAAAACCCAATACTACCCCCATCAAACATGCCTCTATTTTTTTACTTATAAAGGTATAATTTTTTAAAAGCTTCACATAATGTTTGTACTCTACTCTTTTTTTTTTCTCTTTGGGTCACACCCAGAGGTGCACAGGGGTTACTCCTGGCTCATGCACTCAGGAATTACTCCTGGCGGTGCTCGGGGCACCATATGGGATGCTAGGAATCGAACCCGGGTCGGCCACGTGCAAGGCAAACATCCTACCCGCTGTGCTATTGCTCCAGCCCCTGCACCCTACTCTTTTGCTCCCAGATTTGGCACAAAATCAAGAGATGGCAATGTGAAATAATAAATGTATGACTGGCTGCTTTGCCAGCAGTAATAGAAAGCAAAAAGTAATAGAATTCATGCCAAGTGCAGCATAAGTCTTTGCCAACTTGGATTGTATAAACTGCAAAAATTAGAAAAGAGAAAAAGTTTAGGGACTGGAGACATAGTACAGTGGGTAGGGCACTTGCCTTGCACACAGCCAGTCCTGGTTCAATGGCCAGCAGTGTATAGGGTCTCCTGAGCCCACCAGGAGTGACCCCTGAGTGCAGAGCCAGCAGTAAGCCCTGAGTACTTCCAGGAATGACACCCCTCTCTCCCCCACCACCAAAAAAATTCTTGCTCTAGTAGACAACATAGGGGAGCCTGAGGGTAGGCCCACTGAAATGCAGGCAGTGACCCCCAGACTTCCGAGCACTGGACCACTGGTAACCTCATAAGAACAACTAAACCTCTTCCAGGAAAAGATCAAATAAATCAAAAGTTGAGAACATTTGACATCAAAAGGTCTTTGTGGGCTATTTGTGGGCTAACGATCTGAAGAAACTATTTTAAGTGACCGGATGCCTTTTCCAGATGGAATACAAAACATGGAAGAAGATACAGGAAAGAAACCTAAGTATGTGAGTAAATCTTAACAAACATTGTATAAAACCTTAGTAAGAATATAACCAGGATGGGGCTGGAGCCATAGTTTAGGGCGTTTGCCCTGCACACGGCTGACCCGAGTTCCATCCCCGACATCCCATATGGTCCCCCAAACACGACCAGGAGAGATTCCTGAATGCAGAGTCAGGTGTAACCCCTGAGCAACGCTGGGTGTGACCCAAAAAGAAAAAAAAATCTAACCAGAGTTGAAAACTCAGCAGCTGGGCAGCTGGCAGGGCATTTGCCTAGCACAACGCCAACCCAGGTTCAGTCCCTGGCATCCCATATGGCCCCCTAAGTACTCCAGGAGTGATCCCTGAGAGCAGGGCTAGGAACACACACTGAGTACCACCATACATATCTGATAGGGAATGGGGTATTTGCAGCTGGCGGAAGAGAACAAAAACAGAAATTCCTAAGTGTGTCATCTTGCAAAGCAGGGTCTGTACCATGTCAAGCCATGAGGACACTCCCAGCTTACCAAGATTATAACACAAGATTCAGACTCCCTCAAGTCTGTCCTGAATGCACTCCATGGTCATGTCACATCCCCCTGACTCAGCTGCCCCTTGGCCGCTTCTGCACCCCAGGGTTTGCCTGCTCCAAGTGAGCCTGTTTGAAGCATGGGCAGGCTGTATCTTCCTTCCTCATCAGTACTCCACAGCTCCACATCAGGACAAACTCCCAGGACCACAACCGACATACCCCAGGTACTGCAGTAACCACCACCAGGAATTTTTTTCCCTGGCCGCTTCCTCTCGCCACCCCAAACTCTGTGTAAAAAAAGCAGTGTCTAGGGGCTGGAGCGATAGCACAGCAGGTAGGGTGTTTGCCTTGCATGTGGCCGACCTGGGTTTGATTCCCAGCATCCTATATGGTCCCCTGAGCACTGCCAGGAGTAATTCCTGAGTGCATGAGCCAGGAAAACCTCTGTGCATCGCCAGGTGAGACCCCCCGCCCCAAAAAAAAGCAGTGTCTAGAAGTAAGGTTTTTTTGTTTTTGTTTTTGTTTTTGTTTTGCTTTTTAGGTCACAGCTGGCAATGCACAGGGGTTACTCCTGGCTCTTCATTCAGGAATTACTCCTGGCAGTGCTCAGGGAACCATATGGGATGCTGGGAATCGAACTTGGGTCAGCCGCGTGCAGGGCAAACGCCCTACCCGCTGTGCTATCGCTTCAGCCCCCGAAGTAAGGTTTTTTTTTTTTTTAAAGAAAACAATCAATGGATGGCATTTGCCAAATAAAGTGACAGGAGGTTTACTCTCGAGGAGGTTCCTGTTTGTAAATTGAGGCGAAGCTCATTTATAACATGATGTTTTTGTTTTTGTTTTTAATTTGCAGCAATTTCTCCAGCACTGTCTCAGCCCAACTTCCTGGAGGTTGCAGGTGTGCTGGGTCCAGTTTGGCCACTCAGTGTTTGAAAGTTTCCTGTTGCATCACTCTATGGCCTGTCACCCCCGAAAGTTTGCTTTACACCCTCCACCACACACCGGACCCCCGACCCCGTCCTCTCCCCCTTCACCCCTCCACCACTGCTCTGTTCTTAGGAGCTGAGAGTCTGTCCGACCCCTGTGTTTGGCATCTGTACCATCCAAATAAGTGTGAAATCTTCTGTGATGTCTTCTTCCGTCTGATTGATTTGGCTCAGCAGCATCCAGGCCCAAGGGGAAGCTCTTGTTTTCAATGAGTGGATGTGATTGTGGCGATCCGCAGCGCAGGGAGGCTTCCGGGAAGTTGGGCTGAGACAGTGCTGGTGAAATTGCTGCAAATTAAAAAAGAAAAGAAAAAACAGCAAACCTTTAAGCAGTTAGTCACCTTCCCTTGGCACCTCTGGGTTTCGCAGTTTCAGCCCCGAGCACAGCCGGATGTGGGCCCCCAAAACAAAAGAGAAGTAACTAGCTAGCTTGGCTGAGTTATAATTTGGAGCCATACAATCCATCCATTTAAAATCTGCAGTCTCTGGGGGTCAGAGCGAGGATAGCACAGCGGGAGGGTGTTGGCCTTGCACGCAACCAACCCAGGTTTGATCCCCGGCATCCCAGATGGTCCCCTGAGTAATTCCTGAAGGCAGGAGTAATTCCTGAAAGCAGAGCTAACCCTTGAGCATCGCTGGGTGTGACGCAAAAACAAACAAAAAACAAAAAGTATGTGGTAGAGCGGCTCTTCGGCACAGCCATGGCTCCAGAAGCACAAGGACTTAATGCAGAGCCCAGCAGCTTGCAGCAGAAAAGTGAATGGACTA
>JAOXYA010034331.1:0-12853 GCA_028565675.1 Sorex palustris
TCATAAATGGATAGGAAGTGTTTTATAATGTGTCGTGCTTTCCGGTACATATATATCAACTATAATTCAATACAACTGGGAAATTATGAGAGTAATAGAAAACTGTATCTATTTTTAGTAATTATAATATGAAAAGCCATTTTAGATAAGCAAATACATTATGGTTTATGCATTTTAAGATAGCATTTGCTTATCTATTTTTCACATCCCCACCAACAGAGATTGTTCCCAGTAATTTTGATATGTGCCATTCTCACTGGTATAAGATAATATCACATTGTTGTCTTGATTTCTATTTCCCTAATAACTAGTGATTATGGATATTTTTAATGGGACTATCTGCTGGTCTTCCTCAGAGGAGTATGTGTTTATTTTCTCTCTTCATTTTTGATAGGGCTTTTAGGGCTTTTGCTGTTGTTGTTGTTGATCTCTGTGAGTACTTTATAAATCCTGGATATTAACCCTTGATCTGATGTGTTAAGTGCAAATATTTTCTCCTACTCAGCTGTTATTTAGCTTTAGCCTCTGTTTCTTTTGCCACACAGAAACTTTGAAGTTTGATGTAGTTTCATTTGTTTGGTTTGATTCTGTAGCCTTTGCCAATGGCATCATACCATGGAAGACTCCTTTGAAGTCTAGTTCTTAGAGAATTTTGCCTATATTTACCTCAATGTACTTAAAAGGTGCAGGTCTAATCTTTTGATTTTTGTTTTTATTTTTCTTTATGTAGAGCTGTATTGCTATCAGTTTCTCCCTAAGTACTGTTTTGTTGTGTTCCATAGATTTTAGTAACTTGTTTCATCATTATCATTAGTCTCAAGGGCTAATGATATTCCTTATTTCTTTATTTCTTCCTTGATTTCCTCTTTGATCCAGTTCTTATGTAAAAAGTAATTGTTAAGACCCCAAGTGTTACAGTTTCTCCCTTTTCACTTTTATGTTTAATATCTATCTCCGTGTCATTGAGGTCTAATTGGATACTTGGTATGAGTTTTGTATTTGTGAATTTATGTATAAGTTAGACTTGTGTATTAAATGTGATATATACTGGAAAATATTTCCATGTTCATTAGAGAAAAATATGCATTTGGCTTTTTTAAGAATGGAAAGCCCTGCAGAAATACATTAGTCACAACCATTCCAGTTCCTCATTTATCATGGTATCACGGTCATCCTGTTGTTCATTGATTTCCTAGAGCAGGCACCAGTAACATCTCCTTCGTCCTAGCCCTGAGATTTTTAGAAAGTGCCATATTCAAGGCTCTTTCAGGGTCAGGAGAATGAGACCCATCATTGTTACTGGTTTTGGGCGTATTGAGTGCGCCACAGGGAGTTTGGCAGGATACTTTTGGTAGCCTGCCGGGTTCTCCAGAGTAAGAACTAGATAATAAGAGCTGGGTTTTATAGTCTCTGGGTCTTGGCCGTTGAAGGGATTACCTAGCGCCAGGGGCAGTTGGTGGGTGTGACGTCTACCTACTAGAAGATGGGGGATCTGGGTGGAAGAGGCCCAGTCCCAAATCGAGCAGGCTTGGAGATTTCAGCCCTGGGGCCCGCATGCCTGGGTACCTCTGCCAGTTCCTTCATACATGAGGCTTGTCCAAACTTGTGGAGAATGATCTCAGCATGGCTGTGGCTGGTTCCGGTGGTCTTCGGCTGCTGGGGCTCTGCTCAGGGCACAGAGGAAAACTCAACCTGCCCCCTTCTAAGGGGTCCCGGTGAGGACAGCCAGGCGCAGGGTCGGGAGACTCTGCCCCATATAGAGCATCTTTATTGACATCCTACCTAGTAAATTGATGCAGTGGTAACAGTGGATGTTGAAGTCTCCCAATATTAACACATGTTTCCGTCCATGTGTTTCTCTAGGTTTGTGAGCAAAAGCCTAACAAAATTTGCTGATATGATATTTGGTGCATAAATATTTTTAGTTGGTATTTCTTAGTCTATTGTTCTCTTAATCAATAAGTAGTGTCCATCTCTGATTACTTTATTTAGATTGAGTGCAATTTGTTTTGATCTAAGTATGATTTTTTTCAACCTTTTTCCCCAACTGCCTTGTATATTTGTTTTCAGGACCTATGTTTATCCTGTGGTTTTAGATGTGTTTCCTGTAAACTGCAAATGCATTTTGTTTTCTGATTCGATCCAGCACACTTTGCTCTCTGATGGGAAAACTCAGTCCATTGACATTCAGCAATATTATTGATATTAAATGCCGTGTTGCCATTTTACTGTGTAGAGTTGTGCCTTCTACAATTGGTTATTTGGTTTATGAAGTGGCCGTTTAGTAGTTCATTCAGAATAAGTTTGGTTGTTACAAATGTCCGCAGCTCATGTTTTCCTGAGAATGCCTTTATTCCTCCATCCTATTTAAATGACATCTTTACTTGGTAGTGAACTCAAGGCTAAAAGTTTCTTTTATTTAGTAATTTGAATATAATTTTTCTTTTCTCATCTGCATAACTTTGTATGAGAGATCTGTGGTGATGCTTAGGTAATTTCCCTTAAATTTAAAGCTTTGCTTCTCTCTAATGCCTTAGGAAGTTCATCTCTTTAGTTTTTTTTTTTTTTTTTGCCTTAGTTTGATTACTCTGTGTCTTGGTGTTCTGTCTAAGTCTGTTTAGCTTGGGACTCTTTGGTTCTCTTGACTCTCCAAAGCTGCATCCCTGCAGAGTGGGGAAGGTCTCAGGTATGATGTCTTCCATCACTCTCCCCCTTTCCCTTCCCCCTCTTCTGGCATTCCTATATATTCAGAAATTATTCTTCCTTTGTTAATTAAGGACCTTACATTGTCTTTCATTCTTTTGTTTCTCTTCTCCTTTTCAGTTTCTTTATCAATTCTGGCCTGTATTTTGTCTTCAAGTGTTTTAAAATGGTTCTGGTCCTGCCCTTGTGAAATTCTGCTACTATGTCTGCTAATATGTTCTTTAGGTCCTTCATTTCCATTTTTAGGGAATTTCTCATTTTCTGAAAAATATCTTGTTTGACTTGGTTGAATTTTCCACCTAGTGTTTACTTAATTTCTTTCTTTTCTTTTCTTTTTTTATTTTAATGAATCACCATGAGATATGGTTACAGACTTACAAACTTTCATGATTGTGTTTCAATGTTTGAGTACCCATTCCTCTTCTAGATTTTAGTGGAAGGTCCTACCACAAGGAATGGCCAATAGTCCCATCTTGTGCCAAAATTTTGTGTCTCAAGCTGTTGATTCTACAAGGCACAGTTGGCTCGCTATTTATATCCTCCACTATATGGATGATATACTCTTGGCAGCTCCTGATGGCTCCCAACTCCTTGCATGCTGCAAGGACTTAGTTCTGAATCTGTCTGCATTTGGCCTTCAAGTTGCGCCTGATAAAATTCAGCTAAAGGACCCATATTTTTATTTGGGTTTTGAATTAAGAGGCTCCAAAATTTTCACACAAAAAATGCAACTTCACACTACTCACTTGAAGAAACTTAGTGATTTCCAGAAATTGCTGGGGGACATAAACTGGATTCTCCCTTATTTGCGTTTGACCACTGGGGAGCTTAAGCCCCTCTTTGGCATCCTTAACGGAGACCCTGACTCTTCTTCCCCTAGGAAGTTTATGCCCCCTGCCTTGGCCGCCTTGCAGTTGGTCAATTTGGCCATTCAGTACCAAAATATTTCTTTTGTCTCCTGTGAAAACCCCTTCTGTTTGTTATCTGTGCTACCTCGCATGCACCCACTGGGGTTTTTTGGCAAGGGGCCCCTATTTTTGGGGTACACCTTGCCTCCACTCCAACAAGAGTCCTGAATTCTTATCCATTATTGGAGGCTAAGCTTATAGTGCTTAGGAGGGAATGCAGCCTTCAGTATTTTGGGAAGGAACCTGATACCCTGATTATCCCTTATACTCAAGAGCGGTTAAACTGGCTTCTACATGCCTCAGATGATTGGTCAATTGCCTGCCTTTCCTTTACCGGCACAATAGATAATCATTATCCTGCTAATAAGCTTTTACAGTTTGCTAGGGTACACTCTTTTGTTTTTCCAAAAGTTACCTCCTTCACTCCCATACAGGGTGCTTTAACAGTTTTTACAGATGGATCCTCTGGCCAGCCACCTATGTGATTAATGGTACCCCCCCCCCAGCATAAAAAATACCCTGATACCTCTGCCCAATTGGTTGAATTGTTTTCCATTGTTCAAGTTTTTCAGCAGTTACCCGCCGTGCCCTTTGATTTATATACAGGCAGCTCCTATATCACCTTTGCCCTTCCTCTCTTGGAAACTGTCCCCCCTTATTAAACCTTCCAAAAATGCCTCCCCTCTTTTTGCACAGTTGCAAGAATTGATTTACTTATGATGCCAGCCATTTTATGTAGGTCATCTTTGCACTCACTCTAATCTTCCTGGACCTTTAGCTGCAGGGAATGCCTTGGCCCTTGCTACCACTCAGTTGGCCTTCCCAGTTCTCATTGGGTCAGTTACCAAAGCTCAGCAGGCTCATGCCCTTCATCATCTGAATGACAATACTCTTAGGCTTCTTTACAAACTTACCCAGGAGCAAGCCCAGCAGATAGTTAAAAATTGTCCTGGATGCGTTACTATGTTGCCCTCATCACATCTGGGGGTTAACTCCCATGGATTGGTACCTAATGATATTTGGTAAATGAATGTCACTCACTGCAATCGGTTTGGGAAACTTAAGCATATTCATGTTACTATTGATACTTACAGCAGCTTTCTCCACTCCTCATTACAATCTGGGGAGGCTTCCAAGAATGTTATCGCCCATGTCTTAACCTCCCTTGCCCTTATGGGGTAGCCCAGGATAATTAAAACTGACAATGGCCCAGGTTATGTAGGTAAAAAATTTCAGACATTCTATCATCAATTCCAAATAAAACACATAACTGTCATCCCCTACAACCCACAAGGCATAGTGGAGCGTTCTCACCAAACCTTGAAGGCCTACCTTCAAAAACTGAAACAAAGAACTATTTACCCAACCTTGGGTGCTCCTAAAAACCTTTTGAGTCATGCCCTTTTTGTTCTAAATTTTTTAACCTTAGATTTACAAGGACGTTCGGCAGCAGACCGCCTCTGGCACCCATCTACTCAAAATAATCATGCCCTTGCCATGTAAAAAAACCCTCTTGCCTTTCAGTGGAAAGGCCCAGACCACATGCTTATCTGGGGATGGGGGTTCACTTGTATTTTTGACAGCCAAGAAGGCTCAGCTCGCTGGCTCCCTGAACGATTGATTAAGCCTGTGAATATATCTCCTAACAACAAAGAATCCAGGGAGATTCAAATCCCTAGAATAGCTTCCTTTCTTTTCCCCCAGATGGAGATGAAAATCATACTTCCCCTCCTGATGGCGCTGACACAGACAATCTTCAGTAGAAAAGAAGACGCGCACTGAGAATTTCAGATTCTTGCTGTTGGGTTTGACCCACTCATGCTTCTTAATAAATCCTGATATGATCCCCCAGTGGATAACCGTGTAGATTTGTACTTTGATGCCTGCTGCCCTGCAAGGGGTGCTGACTCCTGCGGCTCTTGGGAGAAAACTTATTCCACTGACCAGAAATATATTTGCTGTAAACAACAGCAGTCATCCTGTTTGCATGTCCAGCATGGATTTTGCCCATATTGGTCTTGTTCTCATGACCATACCGGCTCTTCGGGGAGCGCATTGACACTTCCTTCTCCTCCTAAGAACTGTCAGTCAGGCCAATGTAATCCAGTAATATATAGACCTCTGATCCCTCTAATTCCTGTTGGAGCTCCAAGAACTATGCTGGAATCAGAGTGGATGGAAAACGTGAACGGTTGACTCATGCATCCCAGTCTTTACAAGCTCTTGTACAACAAGTTAACCCAGTACATTCTTGGACCTTTGCCCTTTTACTTGAATTGTTGAAATACTCCTATCAATTGCTTAATGCTACTCAGGTTGGGTGCACTCAAGGGTGCTGGTTGTGTATGCATCCCTCCTCTGAGGTCCCCCTAGATGCCTACAGCTTGCTGATTAATGATACCCTTAATTCCTCTGAAGTAATTAAGCCCTGTCATGATAATAGATCTTTGTATTATTTTTTCCCCATCATGTGCTGTCTCCAGTTCCAGAGAATCTTACTTGCTTTTATAAGTCTAATTTAGCCAGTATTCCTACTCAGAAACTTTCCCTTGATTGTAAAAAATTCCTGGAATCCCCAGTAATGGATGCTGCCCTTAAGTATTGCCCTCCATATAATGCCTTGTTTCTTTGTGACATGGGTATTCACCCCTTTCTGTATGGAAATTGGACTGGAATTTGTGCCATTGTCTTTGTTTTACCACATGTTAGTATACTCCCAGCATCCAAACCCATCCCAATACTTTTGAAAGAACATACTTGTACACCCTGGTCTCCTATCTTCATTCCTTTTCTTCTTGGCCTGGGAGTGGCAGCTGGGATTGCCACAGGCACAGCAGATATCACCACTGCTGTCTCCTTACATGATTCCTTGCAGAATCAGCTGATACGGGACATCCAAGAGGTATCCCAAATTATTTTGACTGTTCAGGAGCAACTAAATTCTCTTGCCCAAGTTGTATTGCAGAATCGACGAGATCTGGACCTCCTCACTGCCGAACAGGGTGGCCTTTTTTTTTTCTTTTTGCAAGAAGAATGCTGCTTCTTCATCAACCAGAGCAGAGTGGTCCAAGATCGAATAAGGCAGCTCCAAAAAGACCTCGAGAAGTGGAGATGACCCACTGACGCCTCCCAAATGTGGTGGGGGATGGGAGGAATATTACCTTATGTGCTTCCCCTGCTTGGTCCCCTTTTTGGTATTCTGATTGTAATATCCCTGGCTCTGTTTTTGTTTAATAGAGTTATGGCTTTTATAAAAAGGCAGATTGACTCCCAGGCATCAAAACCCATCCAAGTTCATTGCCATCGATTGGATATTGATGATCAAGGGCTAGAGGTGCCTGGATGGACCTGTACACGCGCTCCTTGTGCAGCTACTGGCTCCTTGCACTCGAACTAGTACAGCTGCATCTCAGGGCAGTTGTGATGATGCTATGAGCACCTCCGGGAGGCAGAACCAGGCAATATCTGCCGATGAGGAGCCTTCAAAGGCCATCCTGAGCTCGTAGAAGCACGCCTATCTGCATAGAGGTTGGATCTGAACAATATTCCTCTCCCCACTAAACGGATCCTTAATAGTGACTGGGGGATAGGCCCTACTTCCCCTGCTGGTTAATGCCATTATTTCCATGAAGGAGATCTTGCCTTCTGTGATATGGGTTGAGCTATCTCTAGAGCTGCAAGAACAGGCCCTATACTGTCGATACTTAATTGCCTATTTAAAAAAATAAAAATCAAGGCTCTCTATAAGTTACATAATTGCCTATTTTAAAAATAAAAAGGGAGGAGATGCCGGGTGCCAAAATGTCAGTACAGCCTGACCTGCAATTTAGGAACTAACCTCTTCTTGGAAAAATGTTAAAATACATCGTGTAAGTTTCTGAGCTACCCCCGAGATAACTGTCATGAGCCCGGCGTTAGGGCTCATACGCTGATTCACTGAATAGCTGTATGCATTGTTAATTCCCCATTTTACCCACTTCCTCATATAATCAATTATAAAAAGCTAGCTTGGGAGAAATAAATTGGGAGCTTGATCAGAGTCTTGTCTTGCTCCCATTCTTCTGTATCTCTTCTTTCCACTCACGCACCCGCTCCTGGTTATCCACGTTGACTAGTCCCACGGGCGGGGGCAACCTTAGTGCTCCCTTCTCCATCCAAGCTGCTTTTCCTCGCTGCAGGTGAGATCTGCTTCCAAGCCATGGAGTGATCCTCTTCACCGTTATCTACACTGCCTTAGATAACACACTGATTCTAATATTAAAAAATACCTGGAATTGGTGGTTTTTGTTTTTAATTTTAATTTATTTTAAATTGGAAATTGTCATTCTTGGCCAGAAGACATAAGGCTAACTGCTATCCTTTTTGGGTCACACCCGTTGATGCACGGGTTTACTCCTGGCTCATGCACTCAGGAATTACTCCTGGAGGTGCTCAGGGGACCATACGGGATGCTGGGAATTTAACCTGGGTCGGCTGCATGCAAGGCAAACACTCTACTCACTGTACTATTGCTCCAGCCCTGGCTAACTGCTATCTTAAATTTGGAGAGAGAGGACAGTTGAAGTGATTCAGAAAGAGATGTCTATTTTCCACAACACACATTGGTAAGAAGACTCACATTGGAGATTTGGACAAATTGCTGGAGGCTGAGTCACTATTTAAGAGTGTCAAAATCCTGGACCAGAGTCTCAGGGACATTTCTCCCCCTGAAATTTTCGCAGGTCTTCTTGGTGGTTCAAGGTGATTAGGGGAGAAAGGGTGACAATCAGGGACAGGAAATTGAGTCCTTCTGAAACAGGACCAGAGCTTTGCAGATCACCGAAGTCTTTTCTCCAAGAGAAAGGACTTGGCTATAGTACAATGCAGCTATTAAGTTGTCACAGGGGAAATAAAATTTTCCTCCTTTATGCCCGTTACATTCTTCCTTTCTCATATGTGGAGTGGAGTTATTCTCAGCAAAGGGGTAGGGCTTGAAAGAAATAGACTGGGAGCTCTGCCATTCTTGAAAAAAGGAGGGTCAGGGGAGAGGCTGGTCTCAGGAGGGAGGTCAGAAACACTTTGAGAATCCCTTTGATGTCTCTACACAGAGACCACTAAAGAGGATTGAGTGACATATTGCAGACGGAATTAACACTGTTCCTGCTCCATAATGTTGTCACTGCTTGTTATCCTTTATCATTTTGGTGTGGGTCAGTGCCCAGGGTTATTTTCTCCCCTCTTCTGCACCCAACTGCTCTAGTTCTTGGGTGAGAAGAAAAAGTTCTTTTTGTTATTTATATATTTTTTTTGGTTTTGGGGGGACACACTCCACTGTATTCAGGACTTCTTCCTGCCTCTCTACTCAGGAATTATTAGTGCTTGGGGTGCCATAGGTGCAAACACCTTACCTGCATTACTGTTTTTCCATCTTCAAGGACTTTTTTTTATCCTGGCCACTCCTCCTGTACTCAGAGCCAGAAATTGAACTAGAAATGTTTGATCTTTAAGGTTCTTGCTTTCTCCCAGCTCACCCCCAAAGATCCAGGTGGCAGACAGAAGCAATTCAGATAATAATTAAGAGAGCAAGTAAGCATCAAGGACTTGGGGAAGTGGTTGAAGTAATAGAGCATGTGCCTTGCATGAGTGGGACCCTGGACTTGCCCTTCAGCATTGTGTGGCCCCTCTGGTTAAAGGCCTGTCCATCCCTGCTTACCCCCCAAGCATTCTACAGCAAAATAAGTAAAAGTATTGGCTGCCGACCCAACCCCTTGCCAACCAAAGTACTGTTTCCTCTACAACACTGTTTATATCTCCCAATATATAGAACAGGCACCTTCTTGCCTGCTAACTCACCAACTAACAATATTTGTCTTCAGCAGTTAAAAGGAAAGGTGGTTTGCCATAAGCAGATGTTGCTTAATAAATGCAGAAACAAACCAAAACACAACAACAAATTGTCTTTTTGTTAGTTATCTTAATCAACAAATTAAGAAAAAAAATTATCTTTTCACAAGAGCTGGAAATAACCTGCCCTGTTGCATCCTGTGTCCCAGCTTTCTATTTGCTCCCATGCTCTGTGCTTCTGCCTGAATTCAGGTAGATCTTCCCTGGTTGTGCATGTGAAATAGCCCCTTCAGCCTGTCTCCTTGACCTGTATAATTTTTTTGGCATTCATATTTAATTGTTGCTGTTGTTACTGTTTACGGCATATCGAATACAACACGGGTAGCTTGCCAAGCTTTGCTGTGAGGGCAGAATACTCTCTGTAGCTTGTCGGGCTCTCCAAGAGGGACAGAGGAATCAAACCCAGTAACAACAAGTCTCACAATGGAGACATTACTGGTGCCCGCTTGAGAAAATCGATGGACAATGGGAAAATAGTGCTACAGTGCGTATTTAATATCATTATGGTTCTTATTTGTTGCCTTAATAATTAAGGACATTCATATCTAAAACTAATCAGGTACATCTTCCAAACAACAAATTACACACTTAAACCACTTACATTATAAACTGTCAGTGATGTGGGACTGCAGAATATTTTTCCCCTATTTTCCCCCTTTTGAAAAAATTGAATCACTGTGAGCTACACTTACAAAACTTTCATGTTTGAGTTTCAGCCATACAAGGATTGAACATCTGTCCCTCCACCAATGTACATTTTCTACCACCAATTTCCCAGAATCCCTCCACCTCCCTGTCCCACCCCTCTCTCTGTTTCTATAACAGACAATTTCCCTCTTACAAATTCTATTTATGGGCATTATGGTTTGCAAGACAGAAAATGAGAAGCCATCATGTTTGATCCTTTATTTACTTGCAGCACACATCTTCCAACCCAAACAGTCTCTCCAACCATCATTGACTTAGTGATCCCTTCTCTATCCCAGCTGCCTTCTCCCCCTGCTCATGAGGAAGGCTACCAACCATGGAGCAATATTCCTGGACCTGTCTCGATTGTTGTTGGGTGTTAGTCACATATTATGTTGTTTTATATTCCACAAATGAGTGCAGTCATTCTATGTCTGTCCCTCTCTGACTCTTTTCACTTAGTATGATACGCTCCATGACCATTCACCTATAAGCAAATTTCATGACTTCATCTTTCTTAACAGCTGCATGGTATTCCATTGGGTAGATGTACCAAAGTTTCTTTAACCAGTTTTCTGTTCTTGGGCACTCAGGTTGTTTCCAGATTCTAGCTATAGTGAATAGTGCTGCAATGAATGTAGGGGTGCAAATGGTGTTTCTGTGGTGTGTTTTGGGGCCCCGGGTGTATTCCCAGAGGTAGTATTACTGTGTCAAATGAGAGCTTAATTTCTATTTTTTTGAGAAATATCCATATGTTGCTAAAATAAACACTGAAACGAACCAAAACACAACAACAAACCCAGAAAAAATTATTTTTGATAGAGCTGGAAATAACCTGCCCTCTTACAACCCGTGTCTGAGCTTTCTATTCCAAAATGTCTGGACCAGTTGGTATTCCTACCAATAGTGAACGAGTACTTTTCTCCATACATCCATGGTTATTCTTGGTTTTTTTTTTTTTGATGTGTGCCAGTCACTGTGGTGTGAGATGGTATATTATTGTTGTTTTGATTTGCATCTCCTGATAATTAGCAATCTGGAGCATTTTTTCATGTGCCTCCTCACCATTTGTATTTCTTTTTTGAGAAAGTTTCGGTTCATTTCTTCTCCCTATTTTTTGATGGGGTTGGAGGTTTTTTCTTGTACAATTCTACTTGTGTCTTGCATATCCTGGATATTAACACCTTATCAGAGGGGTATTGGGTAAATATTCTTTCCCATTCCGTGGGGACTCTCTATATTTTGCTCACTGTTTCATTTCAGGTGCAGAAGCTTAGTTTAATGTAGTCCCATTTTTTATGTTTGATTCCCCTTGCTTGGTCAGTGGTGTTTCATCCTTAAAGATACCTTTAGCTTCAATGTCATGGAGGGTTCTGCCTGCATTTTCCCCCATGTACCTATGGATTTAGGTCTGATATTGAGGTCTTTAATCCACTTCGATCTGACTTTTTACTTTTTGCCTGACATTAGACAGGGGCCTGAGTTCTTTCTTTTTTTCTTTCTTTCTTTCTTTCTTTCTTTCTTTCTTTCTTTCTTTCTTTTTTTTTTTTTTGCTGGTAGTTGTCCAGTTTTCCCAGCGCCACTTGTTGAAGAGGCTTTCCTGGTTCCACTTCACATTTTTTGTTTCTTTATCAAAGATTAGATGATCATATATTTGAGGGGACTCCAGAATATTATTTTTATTTTCATAAGGTTGTTCACATTAATTGATTACACTCAATATTTCAACACTAATCCCACTACCATTACACCTTCCCACCACCATTATTTAAAAATTTCCCACCACCATTCAAGTTTGCCTGCCACAGGCAGATGCTAGATAATTTATTTTCTATTGCTTATTATGAGTATTATGAGACGTTGAGTGGCCACTTTTGCAGCCGCTTGGTTCTGGAATTCTAAAATTATAAATCACTGGGGTCCAGAGACATCTCTAAAGGGGACTAATCCATCTTAGATATTCAAGAAAAGACATGATTACATTTCTGTGAAGTACCTCCTTTGGGTTCACTCTGTAGTCTCCTCGCTGAGGAAATGGTGGTTCAGAAGTAGTGATCTCTCAGGAACCTCTTTATAAAACAGAAATTACAAACATGAGTGTTCAGATCTCAGGACTAAAGTGGTTCCCTGGGGACCAAGTTCCTATCATCTTTCACAGTTACAATTTCAGCATGTGAGTTTGGGAGGTGGGTAGAGACATTGTAAGTATAAATATATAAACTATACCTAAAACTGGACAGGAATTGGGTTGAGCTAAGAAAATGACCCCATAGGTATCTATGGTGGAGAATAAAACTGAAGGATCAAAGTTTTGGGGCCAAGTCAGTTCTTAAGTAGCTTCTTCAGATGCCTCTAATGAGGTCTGTAAACACAGTTTATGCAGTGTGCTCTGACTCCTCTCCCATCCCTATTGGATCTGTGGATTCTATTTCAGCATCTAGAGAGGAAATTTTTAATTACAGGTTTTCACAGAAACATCCACAGTTATGTAAACCATTTCTATTTCTTTAACAAATAAATATAAAGAACAAAAATGGCCCATTGAAAGTTAAAATGTCATTTTTTTGTTTTTAAATTTTTTTTTTGTTAGTGAAACACCATGAGGTAGAGTTGTAGACTTACAAACTTTCGTGCTTGGGTTTCAGTTATACAATGATCGAGTACCCATCCCT
>JAOXYA010034351.1:0-12852 GCA_028565675.1 Sorex palustris
ATCGAAACCCAAGCACAAAAAATTGTAAATCTACAACTGTACCTCATGGTGTTTCACTAATAAAATTTAAAAAAAAACTGGAACGTTTAATATTGAATAAAAACTTTAAGCTCAAAAAAAAAAAAAAGAAAGGAAATGCCACAAAGCAAGCATGGAACCACACAGCAGAGGCTTTTAAAATTCTATTTCGAGCCTAAACTAGGTATGCACAGCACGGGGGTTATTTACACACACACACACACACACACACACACACACACACACACCCCAAAGCACAGAAAGAACTGAACGCATAGGCATAACCTCCAATTCCAAATGGATCTGTGTTGCTCATCAATTACCAACAAGATGAGAAAACACAGGCTTGAAAAGTGAAAATGGGGGGCTGGAGAGACAGGGAGTGGGGAGGGTGCTGGCCTTGCACGCGGCTGACTTTGGTTAGGTCGCTGGCCGCCCCTCTGGTCCTCTGAGCACCACCAGGAGTGATCCCAGATTGCAGGCTCAGGAGTTACCCCTGAGCACGGCCAGGTGTTGGCACGCGCGCGTGCGCACACACACACACACACACACACACACACACACACACACCAAGTGAAAATAGGAATGAAGTTCTAATATACACTTGAACATGGATAAACCCTGAAAATGTCATCCTGAATGGAATTAGCAAGATATAAGGGGGCAAGTGGTGCGTGAGTCCACTTGAAAGAAACAGAGAGAAGCACTCACGCCGAGACACAGCCCTGGGGGAGGGTCAGGAACGGGAATCGAGGGCCGGAGAGATGGGCATCGGGAGGGCACTTGCCCCCTGACCAGGGTCGGTGTGCCCCAAACAAAATCAAAACAAAAGAATGGGAAGAGAGAATGGGAACTTACTGCTTAATTGTTGCCGAATTTCTCTTTAGAGGAATATGAACATTTTGGAAATAGTCATGATGGTCAAGTCATAACTGTCAATGTGATTAGTTAATGCCAGTGAACTTTATTACTAAAAACTTAAAATGCAATGCTATATATTTTCACATAATGAAAACATCCTTACAAAAACCGATAAAATAAAGTTTAAATTTGTGTTATATACAGAAGAGAAGAGGATTATGTAAGTGTCTTATAGAACTTTGGGGGGAGATATCTGCAAGTGGAAATCTTCAATAATGGAAATTAGACACAACGCTTTTAAGCTTTAAATTTCCATTTCTATTTTAAGTTATAAATGAAAAGCAGCACACAAATAAAAGGCTAGCATTATTTCAAAGAGTAACTTTGTTCATGTGATTGACTCCTTTGCACATGGGTATTTGGGGGTGTGCAAATATGCACAATGTGGGGTGAAGTTTGGTGTAAAGGAAGACAACTGATTTGAATATTATTTCCATTTAGAACCTCCAAAAGATCCAAGGAAAATGGTATTTTCTAACTCAAGAAGATTGTTATTCTAAGAAGCTCTGTGTAAGGACCTTCCCCAAATAAGGAGCAATTCTGAGCATAATTGGGAGACCAGGAGGCAGATGCTCATTTAAATACATTCGTTCCAGGCATTGTTAAAAAAATAGTATCGGGGCTGGAGAGACAGTGCAGTGGGCAGGGCACTCGATTTGATCCCCGCCTTCTGCCAGGAGTAAGCCTTGAGCACAGAGTCAGGAGCACCCCCAGGTGTGGCCCTCCCCGCAAAAAACAAAAACATGGAGTTGATGATGTGGTCAATGTGTCCACAGACAGAGTTCACAGCAGGGGACGTTTCTCAGACATTCCAGAGATAGTTTTTAGAGCACATGGGTAAACGGAGGCCATCTCAGCAAGAAGAAGGCAGCCCTGGAACATGGAACACTGGGTCACACCAGGAAGGGGCCCGTCATAGCAGGGTCAGTGGCAGCAGACCAGAGTGGCCACATGCCTCGTGGCCTGCAGTGGGGTTGGAAAGAAGGGGTCATGCACACACACAGCCGTGCGGGGTGACGGGGGTAGAGCTGGTGAGTCTGGAGAGTGAGAGGGAGAGAGAGGGAGAAGAGGAGGGAGAGAGGAGAAGAGAAGGAGAAGGAGAGAGAGGAAGAGAGAGAGGGAGAAGGAGAGGGAGAGAGAGGGAGAGAGAGAGAGAGAAAGTCTCTGGGTTAGGGAGCTTGCTCACATGCAGTTGACCCAGGTTCGATCCCCGGCATCCCATATGGTCCCTTGAGCCCCACCAGGAATGATCCCTGTATTCAGAGCCAGGGAGAAACCCTGAGGACCACCAGGTGTGGCTCAAAAACCCCTGCCCCCCACACAAAATAAAAATTAAACAAGTAAACCCTGAAGTGCCTCAGGATGGGAATAGCTGCTAGGGGAGGCAGGGGGCAGATCCTTTCCATTGGTCAGGTCCTGGGTTTGAGCCCCACAAACCCCTCCCAAAATAAAGCAAAAATGCAAGATACAAGTCAAAATCTGAACGGGCATAGGAGGCTCTTTTAAGCCATTGGTCCATTGTGTCATTTGGGCTGAGGCTCTGTGCATTTCTCCGTAAAGCATCTCTAAGTCTCACCTACCCGTCTCAGAGCTGATGACCACAGTTATGGAGCTGTGGGCCTCGGTTTTGGATGTGTGTGGATTGGGCAGTACCCAGCGGCCCAGTTGTGGCCTGGTGGTTGAAATGATTGTTCTCGTTTATGGTGCCTATGTCATAGCCAGCACCAAAAACGTTTGCTATATTCATATGATCATATTCAGGGAAAGCAGAGAATCTCCATTTTCCTCTGAACACCAAGACCTCAGCAGTAAAGCCTGACTTGTGGCCAGGTGGGCTTTGTGCTTGAAAAAGTTCAGGGTCATTTGTGGAATATAAAATGACATAATATGAGACTGACACCCAAGGACAGTAGACACAAGGGCCAGGAATATTGCCCCATGGTTGGAAGCCTGCCTCGTGAGCTGGGGGAGAAGGCAACTGGGATAGAGAAGGGATCACTAAGTCAGTGATGGTTGGAGGGATCTCTCGGGATGGGAGATGTGTGCTGAAAGTAGATAAAGGACCAAACGTGATAAACTCTCGGTAAGTGTATTGCAAACCATAATGCCCCAAAGTATAGAGAGAGTATGGGGGAAATTGTCTGCCATAGAGGCAGGGGGAGGGTTGGAAAGGGGGGAATACTGGGGACATTGGTGGTGGGGAATGTGCACTGGTAGAGGGATGGGTGTTCTATCATTGTATAATTGAAACTCAAACATGAAAGCTTTGTAACTGTATCTCACAATGATTCAATGGAAAAAAAAAGTGCAGGGGTAGCTGGCCCATGGGAAGACGCTGACGGAGGGCCTGGACCCCAGAAGCGTAGCAAAGCCCCAGGCGGCACCGCTGCGTGTAGGGAGGAGGGGAGGTCGTTTCATCCCACTGAGGCCCGTTGTGGGACAGGGACAGGGACAGGGACACGGAGTGGGGGTGGGGGGGCGCCGTCTGAAAGACGCCTCCTGACTCAGGGTGCGACTCCCCAGGAAGGAGCAGGCCAGCAGAATCGCAGAACTTCCCTGTCTGCCGGCCAGACAAAGCATATGCACTGCATTATCGCGCCCGAATCACGGGAAATTTTGCAGGGCGGATTATTGGAACGTCGCTTCCACGGATGAAGGAAAAGGTATTTGGAACAGATAAATCACTTCGACACAGCGAGTGGCAGAGCAGCGGCTGGTGAGCAGGCACCCCTGAGTGGCGGTGAGTCTCTGCCTGCACGTGTGTGTTTGAGAAGGGCCCCACGGCATGTTCGGGTGCTGTGGAGAGTGTAGATGCCTGAGCTCACACCGGGGGTCGTATTTATTATTAGATGAAGGGTAAATAACATCATCTCTAAATAAACCATTCCGAGCGCCCCAGATTTCTTGGACTCTCTCTGGGATCTGTAACTGCTTTGAAGGAGCAACACCTATGGCCTGGCACCATTCCTGAAAACAACGCCGTCTCTCGTGAAAACTGGGCAAAGGAAAATGAGATGCACAAAAGCCCCACCTGCACACTGGGTTGTGCAGCTGCATTGAAGGGGAGTGTGCGTGCCCTAGGTTCTAGAGAAAGTCTTATTTGTGTGTCTGAGGCTGAGCTGTGAGCTGTGAGCAGTAGGGAGGGGGTGGCGGGGAGGAGACCCCATCCTGCTTGAAATAAATCATTTCCTCTTGCCAGCAGTGACTGAACTGACACCCCAAACACCCTGACTTGCTAAACACCCAAACCACTGTGGGAAATTCCAAGACCAAAATCAGTTCAACAAAATAAATCTACATCATTTCTCCCCTCCAAGTCATGTTCTATGTTAAATCTGCAGAGGTTTACCTCTGTCTTCTTTGTCCCTGAAATTAAAGAAGAAACGTTGACTGTGTGTGTGTGTGTGTGTGTGTGTGTGTGTGTGTGTGTTAGAGAGAGAGGGAGAGAGAGAGAGAGAAAGAGAAGAGGCTGGAACACAGACACAAGTGCATCTAATACAGCAGGGGTGAGTGAGCCGGAGGGAGGGAGGGAGGGAGAGAGAGAGAGAGACAGAGACAGAGACAGAGACACAGAGACAGAGACAGAGAGACAGAGACAGAGAGAGCACATGCAAAATTAAAGGGGATTGGTGGATGGCCCACTGTGTTCTAGAAAATCCAAACCATCCTGCAGTGTCCAGCCCTCCCCCCCCAACCTTTCCCCCCCCCCCCAGGGCTAAGCACCTGGATCTCACACCTGCAGCTTACAAGTCCTTCCAGCCTGGCTGACCGGCCTCATGGGTGGAACTGGGGTGGCCGGGAGGGGCGGGTGGCCTTGTGTCCAGGGCACAACACAGAGCAGGCACAGCCTCCCTCCTGCCCAGGCCCTGCGGGCATGTCTTGCTGGGGGCACTAGACCCATGAGGAAGCCCTGCCGAGGGGCATGTGGGCATGAGCAGGTGCCTGCCAGGACCCTGGACCGGGCCTGTGCCTCCCAGCGGGGAGAGTCCAGACACCGCCTCAGCCATCACCGCTCTGGGCCTGGCTCCGGCTGTGCCTTCTCTCTGCAGTGGTGAGGAATCGGCAACTCTCCTCTTGGGCCAACAGTCTGGCTTGTTGTCAGGTGGATACACAGGTCCGAGCCGTGGCAGGCTGAGCTGGTACCAGGAGAGCAGCCACGCTCCAGCCTCCAAATCCAACCTGCCGAGCAGCCCTGCCCCCACCCCGGACCCCCACCACGGGGTCACCCACGGCCTCTGCTCCCGGGAGGTGTGGAATACCAGACTCCTGAACAGAAATGCTCATTTAAATAAACTGATTTCGCTGTGTATTTCACAGTGATTCATTAAAAATGTTGTTTTTTTTTTTTAAAAACCAACATTTCAATTTCAACTTGAAGCTGTCTAAAAGGGCATTTCCAGAATAGCCTCTTATCTTGTGGGCTGGCCCATGTACCCTCTGAGCTCTGGCCTGGCCTGGCCCACATGTGCCCTGAGCTCTGTGTCCTGGGCTGGCCCACGCGTCCCTGAGCTCTCATCCTGGGACCAGATATCTTCCGGTCCAGCCATGCACCCGAGATCCTCACTGTTCTTCGGCTACTCAGCTGAGCCACAGAGCAGCAGGAGGGTCTAAGGGAAAGTACCAGGACGGGGGGACTGTCCACAAGGCTCAGAACACGGGAAGGAAGGGGGAGCTCAGTGCTCGTGGGAGCAGGAGGAACATAGATGCTGAGGGTTTGTCGGCCACAAACCCTTCCCGCAAGTACCTCTGGACGGGTTGAAAGTTTTAAAAAAATATCTGTGTCAGCAATGATGCGAAGGACTCAAATGATGATAAGTGGAGCTAGAATAAGATTCATTTCTAGGAAATTCAAGCTAAAATTCAAACTGTCGAATTATACACTCGAGAGACTTGTTTCCGGAACTTTGACATTTTAGAATTCCAGGCAGGTAATCAGATGAGGAGGCAGAAAGAGGGAAGGGGGAGGGCCCGTGCCGACGGGGACCCCTGGGAACGGAGCCCAGGGCTTTCCTCTGACCCCATGGCTGCATCTCTGAGCTGAGCCCGAGCCCGAGGTCGCCAGGGAGGGGGATGTTTGAGTGCTGGACTGAGTCAGCCGTGACTCTCCAAGGATGGAAGGCTCAGGAGTAGCCGAGGCACGGGCAGAGCATGCCTGAGCAGTGCTCACAGGGGTCGAGGCAGTTTCTGCTCTGGAGGGCCCAGCCCGTCTCCGAGGCGTGAGTTGCTTATTTCCCCGCTCTCTCCTGAACATCCACGGCAAGTGCAGGCCAGGCACCATCAGCCACGACGACCTCGGCGGCTGCCCCCTCCCCACGGGCCCGCTTTGACTCAACCCTGGAGCCAGTGACAGTCCCTGCCACCTGCTGGGTGCATACACCAGGCTCCAGCCTCCGGATGCCTCCAGATGCTCCTGCCTGCTCTGAACGCCCCCTTTGAAAGTGCCCGGACATGTGTTTCATGCTCCCGGGTCCCCTCTCAGGAGAGCCACATCTTCCTGTTCACACACCCCACCCGAGGGTGCCTGAGCCCTCTCAGCACACTGACCCCTGTCTTGGGTCCTGCATGCCTGGTCCTGGGGACCCCTCTCCTGCGTTCAGGTCATAGGGATCCCTCTCCTGCATGCCTGCTTGGGGACCCCTCTCCTGGTGCCTATTTGGGGACCCCTCTCCTGTGTGCCTGGTCCCAGGGACCCTCAACCCCCACTCCTGCATGCTCCTGCTCCTGCATGCCTGCTCCTGGGAACCCCCTCTTCTGCCCACCCACAGCCTGTGCGTTTCTCCCATGGCCAGCCGTGGTGTCGCTCTAGCTGCTTCTCAGATGGCCAGGCCACACCCACAGGGCTAGGGGGTGCCCTGAACCCCTGCAGCCCTCCTCCTCCTGATTGGCCCTAGCTATTGGCCTCATGCAGCCACGAGTGGAGATGAGGGTGGGCACAGCCCCGCGCCCCAAGGAGAGTGCAGGTGTATGTTCCGCTGCGTCCCACAGCCCAGTCTCTGGGCGAGGCCGGGCCCTACTGGGGGCAGAGAGGCAGCCCGACTCTCCCACACACCGGGCACCCGCATGGCTTCAGTGTCTGGGAGGAGAGAGCAGGACCAGATGCATCCTGAAGCCAGGCTGGTGCATGGACACAGGTTCCCTAAGGGGAATGGACCCCACTGAACACCAGGGCAGAGAACAATGAATGGAAGGAATTGGTCCGCAGGTACTGGTGCCGAGTCTGTTACTCCCAGCTACCAGCAGGACAGAACAAGGCCATGAGGCCAGAAGGGGAGAAATCTTACAAAATAAACGCTACAATCAGTGAAAAGAACTAATTTGGAGCAATAAAAAAAATTAAGAAAATACCACAGTGGTATAAAAATTCAGAATAATCTCTAGAATTTTTTAAAACATTTTTTATTAGTGAAACGCCATGAGGTACAGTTGTAGACTTACAAATAATTGTGCTTGGGTTTCAGTTATACAATGATTTTTTTTTAGAATAATTTTACTAGAATGATCTCTAAATGGCTGAAGATGGGACCCTGTCCTCTTTACTCCATAAATGCATGTGAATGATGATTGAGGAAAGAAAATTGGGGGGAATTTCTCAAAACACATGCAGTGCTGCAAAGCGTTTTTGAGCCTCGTCTTTTCTGCCTCAGTGTGTTTGCCAGCTAGCAGCCGTGTTGGGGCTCTCCGAGGAGGCCTTTTCTCTGCTTTCTGGAACGGTAAGCCCCGACAATTGCGAGGCGGCAGCTGAAATCACCGTGGATGAGATTCAATCTTGTCGCGGGGATTGTCAATGCTGCACGGAGGAGATAGGACGGTTGAGGGAATCAGCCAAAGGTCACAGTGCAGGAACAAAACTCAGGGGAGATGCAAAACGACCTTCCACAAGGTCACTGCCAAAGGGTGAGAGGTTGGGACGGAGATATGAGAGATGATGTAAATCTGGACTCTGGGATGGCGCAGCCACGGGTGGGAGAGAATTAACTCTGGTGCAAAGGGCTGCCACCAGATAGGGCTCTGTGATTATTTTTAAATCACAGCGTGCGCTATCTATCACGGGGAAATGCCAGCAAGGACAGGATATACAGCAATGCGCGGCGCAAGGCGACGCGGGGTGGAGGAACGAGGCTGCCAGGTGATAGAGCCCCCTTCAGGGAGCCGTGCCCTACAGAGGCCCCAAGACAGACAACAGAGCAGTGACACCAGCAAGGGGACACGAGCTCCCACCAGAGCTCAGGGCCAGGACAGCGAAGGATCAGGGCCAGGCAGGCGAGACTGGACCAGGGCCGTGAAGGGTCAGGGTAAGCAGAGGCCCGAGCTCCTGCCCAGTGCATGGTCATCAGACTCCACAAGCACCCGCGACGCCGCACACTGTCAGGGCTGGACACGGTCTGGGCTCCGATGGGACCCACGAGCTGAGGCAAGAAAATCAAACCGTTTGGGCAGGGATGCTCCCTCTGTGCTCCCGGCTGGAATCCTCCCTTCGTGCTCCTGGCTGGTCCTGACCTGCGCCATCTGAGGGTTGGCCCAGGCCTGGTGTGAGGGCAGAGTGAAGCATGAGGGGGCGGCTGGCGGGTGAGCTCCTGGCATCAGGATGGAGCCGGTCGGACAGATTTGCAGCCTCGGGGAGGGTCAGAGCTGCCCATGGGAAGGTGCTGGGTCACCACCCCAGCTCCAGCCTCTCAAAATTCATTTCCACTAGAAAACCATCACCCCCTCTTTCATGGGGTATGTGTGAAGGTAGGGGGTGAATGTTGGTGTTTGAGACAATTAAAATGAGATGTGGAAACAATATTGGACTGTACTGTAGCAAGCAGCGCGGCTGGGAAACAGTTAAAACCATCATCAAGGAAGGCTTAGAAGAGAGTGAAAAAAAACAAAAAAAGACAAAGTCAGTGAATAAAAGATGTACATTAGAGAGATTTGCAATATTTCATAAGCACTATTGAGTCAGGAGCGTAAACACACGAATGATTCGATTGCGGACGCCTCGAGCGGGATTGGATTTGTCAGTCACCCTCGATCACATCCACCGCTGTCTGCGGCGCCAACCACAGGTGATGCCTTTACCCCGCACCCCAGTGCCTGGCAGACTCCCTCCCAGGACGTCGCCCTCCCGCAGGACCAGGGGCAGTGGCACCGCTGGCCAGAGGCACCACAGCACGCGACCCCCATGGAGAGGCAGTTCAGTGGGACTTCCTGGGGCGGGAGAGGGACCAGGAGCAAGCCGGGGCTTGCCGCGCATGGGCTTGTTTCTCCTGCCCGGTGCGTGTCCTTCTTATACAAGGTGGATAAAGGGTCGTTTCAGTTTTACCAGCCGAGGTCAGGAAAGGAAGTGTGATCATTCACTCCCACCGACGGGCACGCGGAGAGGAAGCACTTCCCCACCCTGCCAGCCTCCACACAGCCGGCTGAGATTTGGCCACAGGGACAAGATCTGAAACAGCATCCCCGGCCCGAGCACCAGGGCTGAGTGGCCAGGAATGCCCTCCTTATGGTATGCAGGCACATAGGACAGTGAGGGTCACTCGGACGCTGAGTGACCCCCAGGAATGCCCTCCTTCAGGTACTGGATACAGGCACACAGGACAGTGAGGGTCACTTGGATGCTGAGTGACCCCCAGGAATGCCATCCTTGCGGTATTGGACACAGGCGCACAGATAGTGAGGGTCACTCGAACGCTGAGTGACCCCCAGGGATGCCATCCTTACGGTACTGGATGCAGGCACAAAGGACAGTGAGGGTCACTCGGACGCTGAGTGACCCCCAGGAATGTCCTCCTTCAGGTACTGGACGCAGGCACACAGGACAGTGAGGGTCACTTGGATTCCTGAGTGACCCCCAGGAATACCATCATGAGGTACTGGACACAGGCGCACAAGATAGCGAGGGTCACTCGAAAGCTGAGTAACCCCCAGGAATGCCATCCTTACGGTACTGAACACAGGCACAGAGGACAGTGAGGGTCACTCGGATGCTGAGTGACCATCAGAAATGCCATCTTTCAGGTCCTGGACATAGGTTCAGAGGACAGTGAGAGTCACTTGGACGCTGAGTGACCACCAGGAATGCCCTCCTTTAGGTATTGGACATAGGCACAGAGGACAGTGGGGGTCACTTGGACGCTGAGTGACCACCATGAATACCATCCTTGTAGTACTGGATGCAGGCGCACAGGGCATGGTGAGGGTCACTCAGATGTGTCCCCAGCCCAGAGTCCAACAGCCTTCCTGCTGCCTCTGTCCGCCTCCCCTCCCTAGAATGACCTCTCACGACTCGCTTCCTATAAGGACCGAGCCTCAGCAGCCCTCGAACCTGATGGTCTCCAAAGGCCCACGTGTAGGCGCCTCTCACAGGGTCCGGGACTGTTACTAAAGTCTGCAGGGTGGAGACAGGACAGTTGTCCAGCTAGGGGCTCCAGCATGGTCCTTCCAGCCTCTCCCGGTAGCCCAGGGCCCACCGCGGACTCCTCACCTCTTTGGGAAACTCACACAATGGCACCATAGAAAGGACACACAATATTTTGTGTCCGGCTTTTCTTCACTGTTAATTTTTGCTATCATTGGAATAGTCGTTTATTTCCTTAGTTGCACGGGACACTCTGGGCACTTTCTAAGAGCCCCATGCTCTCTCTTCTCTACAAAAGCGCAGTTGAATGACATATCATTTGATGCCATCAAGCCCACCTGGAGCTGTTTTCTGGCTTACAAGGGGGCTAAAATGTCACCATGTCCCAAGGAGCTGTCTTACCGAGAACCCTTAGCGGGGGCAGTGATCCACGTGGCACTTGCATGCCATGTGCCATTTCTGGACTCCCCTTGCTCCTCTCCCCCCGAGCCCGGACCCCAATACTGTGACTGGAAACCATTCTCGCCACCTCCCGAGCGAAGTCTTGGAAATGATTCCTACACAGCCTTGTCCTGCTGGTCTTGGAAGTTTGCAGTTCCGTGAACATTTTAGAGTCTTGGTTTATACAAAATGAAACTTCTGGGATTTTTGTTTGGTATTCTACTAAGTCTGTGCATTGATTTGAGAAGACAGCCCCTTTACCTCATTTGGTCTTTCTTTCGTCAAAAATGCCTTGTATTTTTCTTTGTATAAGTTTTGTACAACTCCTGGCAGGTTTTACCATTAGGCAGCCAATGGATTTTGATTCTATTACAAGAAATAATTTTCTTAAAATTTCACTGTTTGTGGTATACAGGGGCCTGGAGTGATAGCACAGCGGGTATGGCGTTTGCCTTACACACAGCCAACATGGCTGACCCGAGTTCAATTCCTCCACCCCTCTCAGAGAGCCTGGCAAGCTACCGAGAGTATCTCGCCAACACGACAAAGCCTGGCAAGCTCCCCGTGACATATTCGATATGTCAAACACAGTAACAAGTCTCACAATATTACTGGGCCCACTCGAGCAAATCAATGAACAACAGGAGGACCGTGATGGTGACCGTGACTGTGGTATACAGACATACACTACTGCTTGCTGCCTTTACATTCAAAGGACATCCGAAATTATGATATTAATTCCAACTGTCCATAGACTCTTCTGAAATTCATACAGGGCTAGAGACTAATCTAGGAAAACAAACATTTGTTTCTTTCTTTTGAATTCTATGTCACCGTCTTCCATGCTTTGTTACACTGGTCTTAGCTAAGTGTATATTTGGAAATTAGTGGTGCAGATGGCTTTATCTATTTTTGATTTCAGAAGCTATCTTCCTATATTTTTGTAGCTATCCTTATCCAAAGAATTTCGTTTATTGCTTGATTACTGATCATTTTCATGGTGGCTACCTTTTTCTGAACTTCTGAGATAATCCTATGACACTCTCCATAATTTTGTTTATGCAATGCCATGCAATGGACTGGTTCACAATTATGTACCCAACCTTGAATCCATCAAATAAATCCAACTGGTTATTAATTTTTTTATAGTTCACTCAATCTGTCACACTTTAAGTAAAAACTTAAGAAATTGGTATCTCTCCTGATTTTTGTAAAAGATTGTTAAGAAGATTTATAAAATACAAATTGGAAATTGCTCCCTCCTTGTTTTTTTCTGTAACAGCTCACCTACAGTTGCTTTTTCTAAATGATTTTCAGATTTCTCTGCTGAGCCAACAGAGCTGTAGGTCTTTTAGGAGGAAGACCCTTGTTTAGAGTCCAACCATTCTCACAGGACTGCTGCCTTCACTCGTTCCATTGCTTGGGTCGGTTTGGGGGGTGCTAGTGAGGTTTTTTGAGGGAAGAAATGGTTTCATCTAGATTTTAGCGTCCTGTTATATTTTTCTGTCTGTAGTCAGGGCTTAGAGGTGTCTATGGTTTCATCTATGACAGGCTGATTTTTAACTCCCCTGACCTTCTTGGTGAGACTAAGGAAGTCGGTCGGTTTAGTGATACACTCAAAGAACCAGCTGACACATCCTTCATCTTCTCTGTGCTTTCTTCAACTAATTTCACTGTTAGTGTCATAATTTCATGATTTCTACTACTGTGGTATTTAATCTGTTGCTTTTTTAAAAAAAATAAGTTAATTCTTGTGATGAAATATTTTAGAATGTTGTCTTTTTCTTTTCACAATTATTTTAAGTTGGCAATATATGTGTGCTATATTTTCACTAGTATTTAACTGCTTTGACTATTAATAAACCAGATTTTTTTCAATCAGCCAGTTCAAACTATTGTCTAATCTATACTATGGTATCTTCCTTGATCCAAGGTTTATGTGCAAATTATTATCTAATGATCTGTTGGTGAGTTTTGATCAGTTCTGCTGTGGAAGGCACATTCTGTGGAAATCCTGTTTTTTGCTACTTGTTGCCATTTGCTTTATTGTGAAGTGTGGTTTGGCGCATGCCTCAGGCAACCACATGCTAACGTCCGAGCTCGCAAAGCAGTGCAGAGATGCGATCAAGGAA
>JAOXYA010034368.1:0-12851 GCA_028565675.1 Sorex palustris
AAACACAGTAACAACAAAGTCTCCAATGGAGATGTTACTGGGCCCGCTCGAGCAAATTGACGAACAACGGGAGGGCCTTTACCTTTACCTTTAAAATATAAAAAACATACTATCAGTTAAACCGTTCATGAAATTAGAAACAGTACACTTACTCAACACCCTTTGCAGATCCAAATATTGAGACCCAGAGAAGCAAGTTCTCAACTCACAGTAGTGAGGTTCACAATAGTGGAATCAGTCCTGAGAACCCAGAATCTATTCATGTACACTGACTATCTCAGATCAGGCTGAGATACTAATTTTAGTGATGGACTCAGAAATGTGGATGTTATCAATACAGTTATTAACAATTTAAAGTTATAAACAGAAGAATAACCATCTATCCATGAAAAGTTGACTGACAAATTTTTAAGAAGGTGTTAAAGTCATGGTTGTGGGTTAAAATAAGTTTAGATTCACTGATGTTGGGTACAGACTAATTATATAGACCATCGATAGAGTAATAGTCAAGCTGTTGGGAGGCAAGAGTTTTAGATGCTGGTAGAGCAGAAGTTCAAAGAAATTAGAAGTAACTGGGTAAATTTGATAAGAAGATATTTAGGTAAAAATACCATTAAAATGCCTCAGCGCAATACTAAATATGCCATTGGATTTTTATTACATATTATTTAGAAGTATAAATGGGACATTCACTTTAAAAATCTAGGTTAAGCCATATACTGCAATAAAAGTAGCCATCCGGCTAAGTTTTGGAAAACATTTGTAGTCAAATAATAAAAGTTATGAGTGGAAGAGTTAATTCAGAACATAAACAAACCTAATTTAACAGCAACAGAAAATACTATTTTAGGAAAGAAGTTGATAATAACCAGAATTGAATTGAGTATGAGGGAAACACACAGATAATCATTCACACAGATGCACAAAACCACTAGATAATTCAGCAAGGTTGTCAACAAATTGTTAAACTGAAAGCCAAAGCATACGTAATTAAAAGGAGGCTCTCTGGAAAATGATAATGAGATTTTTATGCTGAGTGAGAGAGATGACTCAATGTTCTGAGGGCATGTAGGAGGCTGTGTTAAACCTGGCACCCGTGTGGGCCCCCAAACCTGTGCTTGGAGTTGACCTTGAAGATTACTGGGTCGGGCACCCCAAACATTTAAATAAAAATAGATCATCTATGATTGCAGGAATCACGGATGATTCCTGCATGGATCCACGATTGCAGGGACCACGGATGAAGTAAAAGAAGTGTTTTGAAATAAAAGCAAGAGTTCACTTAGTATGTCATGAAATTCCTGCTAACCCGTCTTCAAGTCAAGTTATGGGAGAATTTATTTTGTTTGCTGAGAAGTTAAGGACTGTTCACAGGGGAATTGTAATTATAATGATGATAAATTATAATTTATAGTAAAAGAAATGATAATTTTGATGATATTCTTCCCTGGACAAGGTAGCACTGTAGCACAGTCCTCCCGTTGTTCATCGATTTGTTTGAGCGGGCCCAGTAACGTCTTCATTGTGAGGCATGTTACTATGTTTGGCATATCAAGCACGTCACGGGTAGCTTGCCAGGCTTTGCCGTGCAGGCGAGATACTCTCGGTAGCTTGCTGGGCTCTCTGAGAGGGGTGGAGGAATTGAACCAGGCTCGGCCGAGCTGGTTGTGTGCAAGGCAAACAACCTACCGCTGTGCTATCGCCCCAACCCTGGACAAGGTATTAAGGACATCTATGTGAAAATTGGTTCCCTAACTCATAGCGTTTGCAATATTTGAATTTTAATTTTTTTTATAAAGTGAAAATTAAAATACCTGTTTATTTATGCATGAAATTTTAATAAAATAATATAGAACATCTCACATTGTGGTAAAGTTGAAGAATTGGTTATAAGGGAACTAGTATAAGAGAAGTTGACAGATATATTAACTATTAGATTACAGAAATAAGAACAGCTATACAGGTCTGAATTGGATATAGGAAGACCATGGAGACATAGCACTTAAAATACCATAGGGACAATTAGAAGAAGAAAACCGGGTAGAATGAAATGACTGAGGTAGGGAGAGCACTTTAATAGTCTGTCTCTAAAATAATTAGGTTATAAAAATTTTGACCTTGGAGTTATGGAGGCACTTCAGTGACTAAGGCAATTGTTTTGCATGCACCTAACACTCAGCATCCCATATATGCTGGAGTTCCTGACCAGAGAGCCAAGAATGAGCCCTAAATACTGCCAAGTGTGGCTCATAAAACTCTGCCCTGCCAAAAAAAAAGTGACTTTCTTCTTGCTAACAGACCACCTCTGTTGTGCTCCTTTTGATGAAACAAAGTGTGTGTGTGTGTGTGTGTGAAAGTTACACAGGACATGTATCGGAGGGTATCTTCAAGTCAACAGCCAGCAGAAGACTGTTTTTCCTCTAGCCAAAGAAAACTTACAATGGCCAGAGGGGTCCGGAAACAAATTCTTTGAACGCAGCTTTGAACCCTTTCAAAAATTTTGATCGGGTACTCACTTAAGCATCAGAACAGTCCTAATAAGCATTTTGAGGAAATAAATTCAATTTGTTTCACACCATTAGATTTTGGTAGCTATTTTTTAGTGCAGTAATAGATAACTGATACAAAAAGTAAAGTCAGTTATAACAAGATTTACGCATTAAGGGGATTGAACATTTTTATCTAGCTTTATTGACACAAAACATTTTGTGAGTTAAAGATAAACTCTATATGTTCTGATAGATTTCTGTTTTGCAAAATTTTCCTATAGAAAAGTTAGTTAAAACATTTATCACTTTAGTTATATTTTTGTCTTTTGCAATGAGAATTTTCAATATTATCTATCTTAGAAAACTTTAAACAGACAGTAATGTTAATTATAATTATTATGCTCTATATTCTATCCCCATAAGTTTAACTTTAGAACTTATTTTTTTGTCTCTTGGGTATTGTGGGGCTGGAACGATAACACAGTGGGTAGGGCATTTGCCTTGTACACAGCCGACCCGGGTTCGATTCCTCTGCCCCTCTCGCAGAGCCTGGCAAGCAACAGAGTATCTTGCCTGCACAGCAAAGTCTGCCAAGCTCCCTGTGATGAATTCAATATGCCAAAAGCAGTATCAATAAATCTCACAATGTATTGTGAGTGTTAATGGTGCCCGCTCAATCAAATTGATGAACAATGGGAGGACAGTGCTACAGTGGATATTGCAAGTAATGTTTCAATGAGCATGAAGTGCAAATACATATCGAAAATAGTGAAATTCATATGGAACAACAAATGCCCACAAATAGCTAAAGCAATTCTTGGGAAAAAGACGTGGAGAGACATTACCCCTCCCCAACCTCAAACTCTAATACAAAGTGGTAATAATTAAAACAGCATGGTACTGGAACAAAGTCAGGGCTGCAGACCAATGAAACAGGGTAGAATATCCGTACACACAACCCCAAATGTATGAACATCTTATCTTTGATAAGGGAGCAAGAAATGTGAAGTGGACCAAAGAAAGCCTTTTCAACAAATGGTGACGGCATAACTGGAAAACCACATGCTTAAAAATGGACTTAGACCTCGACCTAAGACCATGCACAAAAGTAAGATCAAAATGATTAAAGATCTCAACATCAGGTACATTGGTACATTGACCCCATAAGGTACATTGAAGACAAGGTCGGCAAAACCCTCCATGCCATTGAGGCTAATGGTTTCTTCAAAAAGACATTCCACTGACCAACCAAATGGAAACAGAGATAAAGAAATGGGACTATCTTAAATTATGAAGCTTCTGCATCTCAAAAGATACAGTGACTGGAATACAAAGACAATCTACAGAAAGGGAAAGGATATTTACCCAATACCCATCCGACAAGGGGTTGATATCAAGGATATACAAAGCACTGGTTGAACTGTACAAGAAGAAAAAATGGGGTGATGAAATGAACAGAAACTTTTCCAAAGAAGAAATCCAAATGGCTAAAAGGCATGTGATAAAATGCTCTACATCACTAATCATCAGGGAGATGCAGATCAAAACAACAATGAGATATCGTCTCACCCCACAGAGACAGGCCCACATCCAAAAGAACAAAATCAACCAGTGTTGGCGTGGATGTGGTGAGAAAGGGACACTCCTTCACTGCTGGTGGGAATGCCGACTCGTTCAGCTCTTTTGGAAAACAGTATTGACGATTCTCCAAAAATTACAAATTGAGCTCCTATTTGACCCAGCAATACCACTCCTGGGAATATATCCCGGAGAGGCTAAAAAGTACAGCCAAAATGACATCTGCACTTCTATGTTCATTGCTGCACTGTTCTCAATAGCCAAAATCTGAAAAAAGCCCAACTGACCGAAAATAGATGACTGGTTAAAGAAACTTTGGCACATCTACACAATGGAGTACTATGCAGCTGTTAGAAAAGATGAATTCATGAAATTTACATACAAGTGGTACTACATGAAAAGTATCATGCTAAGTGAAATGAGTCAGAAAGAGAGAGAAAGACTAACACCCAAGAATAGCCGAGATAAGTACCATGAGATTCACTCCATGGCTTGGAGGCCAGCCGCACATACTGGGAGAAAAGGCAGCTCAGATAGAGAAGGGAGCACCAAATAAAGGATGTTGGGATGATTCTCCCAGGATGAGAGATGCATGCTGAAAGTGGACTATAGACCGAACATGATTGCCACTCAATGCCTCTTTTGAAAACCACAGCACACAAAAGGAGAGAGAAAACAAAAGGGAATGCCCTGCCACAGGGTTGGGGGGATGGGGGATGGGAGTGATACTGGGATCCGTAGTGGTGGAAAATGGGCACTGGTGGAGGGATGGGTACTTAATCATTGTATAACTGAAACCCAAGCACAAAAGTTTGTTAGTCTACAACTGTACCTCTTGGTTTGTCACTAATAAAATAGAGTGCTGGGGACCAAAACCAAGACAAGTGCCTTCCCTGCTGTACTAACTCTCAGGCCCTGGGTGAAGACTTTTCATTTCATTTATTTTTGGTGCCATGGAAAAAGGCAAGGGTTCATATACATATGAACCACACACTAACACTGAGCTACACCCCCATCCCAGAGAGAAAAAGCAATATTTTGTTTATTTTGGGGGCCATATCTGGCAATACTCAGGGCTTACTCTTGACTCAGCACTTAGGAATCATTCCTGGTGGGGCCCAGGAGACCATATGGGATGCCAGGGATCAAACCTAGGTTGGCTGCATGCAAAGCAAGTGCCTTATATTCTTTACTATCTCTTTGACCCCTGGAGGAAAAGGTTTTTTTTAATGTCTGAATCAGTGATTAGCTTTAAATTACAGAAGATGGATGGCAGGGGGTGGGGGCTATAACCTGCAGTACCTTGCACTACTCCCAGCTCTGTGTTCAGAGATGACTCCCAGACCGGGACCTGGTAGATCTGGAAATTGAACCCTGCCCCCAGCATGTAAAGCATACACTCAGCCCTGCCCTTCGGCAGTCTCTGTGCTCCATTCATTTTCAATTTAAATGAGTTTCTGTGTGAAATGTTCAGGGTCACACGTAAAGAAAGAGAATGAAAAGAAATGAGAGGACCAGAAAAGAATACAATCTTCATATTTTGGAGACAGCACAATTGTGCAGAGTCTGAGAGATGATGGCATAGTCATCCTGCCACATTGGGGGTGAGAAGGAGCAGCCAGGAGCAAAAGCTGCTGTTTGGGACCATTCCAGCAACCTCCAGATCTCTTGAGAAGCAGGTTTTAATTTCCTTTCCTGCTCCAGCTCCTGTCCATAGCCCACTTAGCTCATTCTTCCAACGCCCAAGGCCCTGTGGTAAATCTCTCCTGTTTGAAATGTTGATGCTTTTCCTGAGCAAACCTGAAGCATGTGGTATTGGAATCATGCATGAGTCCAGCCACTGCTTTCAATAGCTGGCACAGTTGCAATCCTGCTGCCTCTGCTGCTGTGACCCCTGGCACCACAGCAAGTGTGCAGCTCCCAGCACAAATGTGTGAGCCAATCCTGGGCATGGCAACAAGAAAGGGAAGGTCAGTGATTGGGGGGAAAAAAATAGAAACGTGTTGGACCTGGAGAGACTCTACAGTGAGGAATGTACTTGCCTTGCAGCTGACCCAGGTTTGGTTCCCAGCACTGCAGAGGGTTCTCCAGTCCAACCAGGAGTGACCCCTAAGTGCAGAACGAGGGACAAGATTGAGTACCTCCGAGTGTGAACCCCCAAGACAAATAGACATTCAAATAGGATGTATGTTTCCATCAATCTTTGACTCCATGTTGACCCTCACAATTTGTTAACTACAGAAACAGTGAAACTTCTCCATTCTATCTGGAACTCAATCATTTCAAACCACTGGCAGAATTATTAGTTGTTTTTGAAAAACAAACTCAGTAATTTCTCTGCAGGAATGCCGACGGTGCCTGGACTAACCTCCAACCCAGATTTGATCCCCGCACCCTGTATGGTCTTCTGAGCTCACCAGGAGGGATTCCTGAGCACAGAACCAGGGGTAAGTCCTGAGCACTGCTGGGTGTGGTCCAACTCCCCTAAGAAAAAGCATATGTCAGGACCCTAGTTTGAACCCATTACTGCTTGCTCACACCCCACCCCCAGTATCACCTGGCAGAGCTCTGGAGGCATACTGGGCATGGTGGTCCCTGGAACCTTAGGGCTGTGCAGCTTCATATTCTAGGGACTTCCCAGTGTGAGGCTGTCTCCAAGAATGACCTCAAGGACCTCTGAGCTCCGCGTGGTAGCCATCCCCCCACTCCCTGCCGAAAAAGAAAAGAATGCCAATGGTTTGGCCTGTATCCATGAAGACATGACGTCATCTGGGCCCACGACACAAGAGTTCTGATTGGCCGGTTTCCCCTCACTGCCTCTCCCCCACCAACCCCAGGCACTAGCCCACCCTCCTGTGTGGTCCTTGGTTTCAAAACGGAAACATTGAGGCTCAACTCACCCAATTCATCAAGCATTAGTTGATATTTAATGATGGGCCAACCCACAAAGAGATTCTAGTCAGGCCAATCCACAATCAGAAGACAGGGGAAAGAGAAGCTTCACTTCTGGACACCAAAGCCTGCTCTGGAAACGTTCTTAAGACAGTCTATGGTTTGTCCGTTTCTAAACAACACCGACCTGAGCGAAATGCACTTTTCTTGAAAAGCCTGCTTCTGAAGTCAAAGGCGTCGTCTTTTCAGCCAGCTTGTTGGCATAAAGCTGTGACACCACCAAGAGAAGCCCCCCGGTCAACAGGGCAAACCCACTCATCCACCCGATGAACAAGGCGTTGCCGTACTCCCAGCGGGGTCCGTGGCTGGGGGCCCCGGGGCCCCAGAACTTCTGCACCGTCACGTGAGCAATGAAAGACACAGGCGCCAGGGTGGTGAGGCCGGAGAAGCCCGTCAGGCCTCCTCCGGCCACGGTGGCGCTGCTTTCCAAAGAGCTCCCCCGACGGCCCCCGCACCGCAGCCACGTCAGTCCTAGGAGGGTGAGCACGAGTCCCAGAGAGCCGGCCCCGCAGGCCACGCACATGAGGATGCGAACCAGCACCATTTCAGCGGCCAGGTCCCCCTGGCCCGACGCCTGGCACACACTCTGGCCGGTGTCCTGCACCACACATGCCTCCCAGAGGCCCAGCATGTACTTCTCGTTCTCCAGAAGGCCGGAGGAGACGGTCAGCCACTGTGGGATGCACAAGGCCACTAGGCAGCCGAGTTGGCCCACTAGCAAACAGAGGACCCCCAGGCTCCTGGCCAGGCAGAGAGCCCCAGTCATCTTGCCCGGCGACCCAAGCACGATGCGTCTCTCCGGGAGCCCAGGCTACCTGCGGGGATGGCCGTGGCAGCTGGCTGGGCTGGCCCGGCGACTGTGTCCACACCCTCAGGCGGCCCATCAGAGCGCACCTGCTTATTAAGACACCACGTAACCGGGCTGCTGCTGCCACCCCCTAATTACGGGAGGCACCCCTACCATTAAAAGGGGCCTGACAGACCAGCTGCAGACTCGCGGGCCGGTGAGACAGCCAGTGTAGACTCAGGCAACCGTCTATGGTGAGCAGGATTGTGGGCAACCGTCTGCGGTGAGCCGGAGTGTGGGCCGCCATCTGCTTCCCGAGAGCTGGACCATTGGTGGTGGAGGTCCTCAGGCACGAGAATTCAGGCTGTCCTCACAGGGACGCTGTCACACGCATTTTCAATGGGGCCTTCTCTGCCGCAGTCTGGGACCTGGCTCCGTTCTTCCTGACTGTCTTCACAGGAGCCTCTCATGATGTGCAAGAGATTAGGATCAGCTGGGATGATCAGCCGTGCTTCCAATCTGGCCCTTGCTTTCCCTGGGATGCTCTTAGAGAAGCTGAACATGGATGGCCACGCGGAATCCTCCAAAGACATTTTGAGATGCTTTCCTTAGCATGGCTAACACTCGCCTGCCACCAAGACCCCGCAATGTGTGAATTGATGAATAATACAGAATTGAATAGCCAGTGCTACAAAGGAGTGAACTGTCAGCCAGGGAGAAACCTTCAAAGCCTATCATTAGGGCTGGACCAATAGTACAGCAGGGGAGGGAGGGCGCTTGCCTTGCACGCAGCTGACCCAGGTTCCATCCCTGAGCGCCTAAGCAGGAGTGATGCCTGAGCGCAGAACCAGTAATGAGCCCTAAGCACCATCAGGTGTGCCCCAAAACCAAACCCAACAAAACAAAGCCTACCTTTACGTGAAAGAAAGCAACTTGAAAAGGCTGCAGACTGCAGGACTTCCGGTCTAGGAAGGCAGAACATGAAGACAGGAAAAAGTCAGCGGTTGCCATAGGTGGACAGGAGAGGTGAGTTGGGGGACCCATAGAGGATTTTTAGAGCAGAAAAATATTCTTTGATGCCATGATGAGTTGATCCACATCAAGGCGCATTGGTCAGAGTGGCCCCCGTGGAACTGTGGATACACAAACGCAACAGGGGCGAGATGGAACGTCTCAGCTCCTTCTGCTCAATTTTACTTGCCCCGAAGACTTCTCTGAAAGAACAAGGTAGGGGCAGGAAGACACCTCAGTGGCTAAAGTGCCCACATTGTGGGCAGGAGGCTGTGGGCACTTGCCACCCTTGGTTGGGAGCCCCGTGATGCAGGTAACTTCCAGTCACAAGGAAGCCACGTGTGTGCAAGCAGCAGGGCTGATTGTGGGAGCAGCATAGTTAAGATGGAGGAACACCCTGGTCATCACTGCAGCAAGCAACACACATACACACACACACGTCTCTGGAGAGATCTCCCCAATCTCCCAGACTCCCCAGAAGGCTCATATGAGTGGAGCAAAGGAGAATCATCTAGTACCTGCTTTCCTTCCTTCCTTCCTTCCTTCCTTCCTTCCTTCCTTCCTTCCTTCCATCTTTCCCTCCATCGCTCCCTTCTCTCTCTTTTCCTCCTTTCTTTCTTCCTTCCTTCCTTCCTTCCTTCCTTCCTTCCTTCCTTCCTTCCATCTTCTTTCCCTCCATCGCTCCCTTCCTTCTCTCTTTTCCTCCCTCCTTCCTTCCTTCCTTCCTTCCTCTTTCTTTCTTTCATTCATTTGTTTATTTCTTTTGCCATTTTCATTCCTTATTTTTCTTTCTTTCCCTTTATTTTTATCTCATTCCCTCCTTCCTTCCTTTTTACCTTCTCAAATGCTCTTTTCCTCTTCTTTCTTTCAGTCTTTCTGACTTTCTTCCTTTCTTTGTTTTTGCCTATTTTCTTTCATTCTTTTTATTTCTTTCTTTCCCTTCCTTCCTTTTCTCTCTTTCCTTCTAACTTCCTTTCTCCCTACCTTCCTTCTCGATTTCTTCCTCTTCTTTCTTTCTCTTTTATTATTTCCATCTTTCTTTATTTCTTTGTACTTTTTTCCTTCATTCCACCTTGCTCTTTATCCTTCTCTTTCATTGTGTCTTTATTCTTTCTGTCTTCCTTTCCTTCTTTCCTATTTGCTCTCTCCCTTTCTCTTTCTTTCTTTCTTTCTTTCTTTCTTTTTCTTTTTTCCATTCTACCTTCTTTCTTTTTCACCCTTTTATTCCTTCTTGGTATTTCTTTCCTTTTTTCTCTTTTTTTATTTTCCTTCTTTCTCTCTGTATTTTCCTTCTTCCTTCTTTTCCCCTTTCTTTCTATTCATCATTTCTTCTTTGTTGTACTCCTCCCTTCCTTTTCTGTTTTTCTTTCTTTCTTTCATTCATTCATTCTTTCTCTCTTTTGTTCTTTCTTTCACTCCTTCATTCTAATTTTTATTCCTCTTTCCTTCTCTTTCTTTCTCTGTGTCTCTTTTTTCCTCTCTCCTTCATTTACTTCTCACCTTACTTTGTTTCTTCCTAATTCCTCCCTTCCTTCACAATTTCTCTCCCTCTTTAATCTTTCTTTTCTTCTTTTCTTTCTTTCTGTCATCAGTATTTTTTCCTTCTTTCATTTTCCCTTCCCTCCATCCCTTCGTGTACCTACTTTTCTGCCTTCTTTCTTCATTTATCTTTCATTCTCTTTTGTTCTTTCATTCTTTCTCTCCATCCTTTATTCTCTTTCCCTCCCTTTGTTTCTTCCTTCTCTATATTTCATTCGATTTCTTTAATTTGTTCTTTCTCCTTTCCACCTTCCTTCTTCCCTTCCTACTTCCTCCCTTACTTCACAGTTACTTTCTCTTTGACATTTTATCTTTCTTTCCTTTTTCTCTCTTTTTCTTTCACTTTCTCTTTCTTTCATCCTTCATTACTTCCTTTTTAAATTTCCTTCTTTAGTTTCTTTCGCACCTTCCTTTCTTCTGTCTTACCTTCTTTCCCTTGCTTCTATTTATTTTTCTATTTCTTTCTTCCATATTTCTCTTTCTTCCTTTCTTTCATTCTCTCCTTTGCTTTCTTTCTTGCTTGCTCTCTTTCATTTCTTCTTTCTTCCTTTTTCTCTCTCCCTGTGTTTCTCTCTTCTTTTCCTTCTTTCACTTTGTCTTTTGTACTGTTTTTCTTTCATTCCCTTCCACTTGTTTTTATGTTTCTTCCATCTTTCATTCATTCATTTTTTTCCTTTTTTCTTTTCTTCCTTGCTCATTTCTTTTTCTCTTCCCTCGTTTCTTCATTCCTACTTTCTAATTTCTCAATTTCTCTCCACTCTTCCTTCCTTTCTTTTTGTTTCTTCCTTCCTTTTTCTTTCTCTTTTCTTTCTTCCTTCCTTTCATTCTTTCTTCTTCTTTCCTCATTCTACTTTCCCTCTCCTTTCTTTCTTCCTTTCTTCCTACCTTCCTTTCTTTCCCTCCTTCTTTCCTTCTTTGTTGCGCTCCCTCCCTTCCTTCTCTTCATTTCTCTTTTTCTCTTTTTCTTTCTTTGCTTTCTTCCTTTCTTTGTTTCTTCTGCCTTCGTTCCTTTCTTCTTTCTCTCATTCTTTGCTTCTTTCTTTCTGTCTTTCCTTCAATTCTATTTGCCTTCTCTTTCTTTTTTCTTTCTCTTTCTTTCCTTCTTTGTTTTTTCCTTCCTTGTTCATTTTTCTTTCCTTGTTCCTTCATTCCTACTTCCTTTCTAACTTCTCAAGTTCGTTCTTTCTTTCTTTCTTTCTTTCTTTCTTTCTTTCTTTCTTTCTTTTCATTCTTTCATCCTTCCTACTTTCCGTTACCTTTTCTCATTATTTCTCTTTCTTTCTTTCTTTCTTTTCTTTCTTTTCATCTCTTTCTATCTTTATTTCTTTTTCTTTCTTTCTCCATATCTTTCCCTTTTTCTGTTTTTCTCTATTTCTTTTCCCCTTTATTTTTATCTTTTTCTTTTTCTTTCTTCTTTCCATTCTCTTGTTTCTTTCTCTTTCTATCTTTCTGTATATATTTTTCTCTTTCTTTCTCTCTATATTTCTTTTTCTCTTTCTTTTAATCTCTAGATATTTCTTTTTCCCTTTCTTTTAATCTTTCTCTCTTCTGTTTCTTTCACCTTTCTTCCCTTTCATTCTTTCTTCTGCTTTTTCTTTCTTTCCTCTTTCTTCTGCCTTCTTTCTTTTCCTTTCTATCCTCTTTTCACACTTTCTTTCTTCATTTTTTCATTCCCTTCATTTCCCTCTCCTTTCCTTTTTCTCTTTCTTTCCTTCATCTTTCTTTTATTTTCACCCTTCCTTCTTTCTCTTTTCCTTCTACCTTCTTTCTTTTTCACTCTTTTATTCCTTCTCACTATTGCTTTCTTTTCCTTTTATCTTTCTATTTTCCTTCCTTCCTTCCTTCCTTTCTGTCTTTTTTCTTTCTTCTTTTTAACCTTTTTCTTCCTTTTTTCTGTCTTTGTTTCCTTCTTTCTTCTTTCTTTCCCTATCTCCTTTTTTGCTCCTTCTGTTCTTTCTTCCTTCCTCATCTTTCTTCTCAATTTCTCTCTTCCTCTTTCTTTCTCATTCTTGCTGTGTTTCTTACTTTCTTCCTAACTTTTTTCACTCCTTCATTCCTTCTGTCTTTTTCTTCCCTTCCTTCCGTTTTTTATTTCTTTTCTTCCATCTTTAAAATTCCCTCTTTTTCCTTCCTGCCTTCATTCTTTCCTTCATTCCATCCATCCTTCCTCCCTTTCTTTCTCTTTCATTCTTTTCCTTCTACCTTCTTTATTTTTTCACTCCTTTATTCCTTCTCGCTATTCTTTGGCTATTTCTCTTTATTTTCCTTCCTTCCCTCCTTCTTTATTTTATTAATTTTTCTCTATTTTCTTTTTCCTTTCCCCCTTTTCCTCTTCTTTCTTTCTATCCATCATTCTCCCTTCCTTCTCTCTGTTTATCTTTCTCTTTCTTTCATTCATTTTATTTTTTGCTCTCTTGCTCTCTTTTATTCCTTCTTTCACTCCTTCATTCATTTATTCCCCTCGTTCTATTTTATTCCTGTTTCTTCCAATTTTT
>JAOXYA010034374.1:0-12850 GCA_028565675.1 Sorex palustris
ATACAATACGTTGCAATTACTGGAGTTACAAAAAGATTAATTACTTTTTTTCTTTGCTTTTTGGGTCTACCTGGCAATGCTCAGCGATTACTCCTGGGTCTGCATGCAGGAATTACCTCTGTGTGAAGACCATATGGGATGGAGTACCATATGGGATTCTGGGGATAGAAGTTGGGTTGACTGCATGCTAGTCAAATACCCTACCCACTGTACTATCACTCCAGCACCAGACTAATTACTTTTTGTCAATTTTTTTCTGGGCCACACTTGGTGTTACAGAACTTACTCATGGCTCCTGGCTCTGCTCAGGGATTACTCCTGGAGGGTTTGAGTGACCATATATGATATCGAAGATTGAGCTTGAAGAAAAAAATTACCATTATTATTATTGATTTTGGGGTCACCTATGATGTTCAGGGATTACTCCTGGCTCTGCACCTAGGAATTCAGACTAAAATTTTTGTATGAGAATCTTTGTATGAGAATGAAAGAGGAAACCAATCAAGGAGTCTATCCCATTTAAAATAGTAACCAAAAACATAGTTTCTAGGAGTCAGCTTAACAAAAGACATGGGAAACTATACCATGATAACTTTAAATCACCTGAGAAAGAAATAAAGGAACCCATTAAAAGTGGAAAAATATCCCATGCTCCTGGATTGAAAGGATCAGTGTTATTAAAAAGACTATCCTATTTAAACTATTTACATAGATTACACGCGATTCCTATGTAATTTCAGATGACATTCTTCCTGTATCTAGAAAAATCAAATGTAAAGTTTGTATGGAATCAGAAAAGAACAGTAGTAGTCAGAGCCATACTGAAAAATAAGAAATTGGGGGGTATTTCAGGTTCTAATTTAAAACTATAATATAGAGCTATAGTGATCAGAACAGCATGGTACTGAAATGTAGTTATCTTTAGATAAATCCTTTGTTCGATGTGTCATAATCGATATGATGTAACACCATATATATGGGAAATTAATTTTTATAAAGGAGCAGAGAAAATTAAATGGAGTAAAACTACCTTCTTCAATAAATGGTGCTGGGAAAATTGTATAACTATATGTAAGAAACTAAAGCTGGATCCATATCTTACAACCTAATACAAAAGTCAATCCAAATGGAACAAGGACCTTGAGATAAGACCAGAAACTATTAAGTACATTGAAGAAAATATAGACAGAAAACTTTATGATTTGGACCTCAAAGAGCCTTCAATGATCTGATACCATTGGCAAAGGCAACAAAATAAAAATAAACAAATGAGACTGCATAAAGTTAAAGAGCTTCTACATGGCAAAAAATAAAACAAAAACAAAAACTCACAAAAAACCCACAACAAAACCCCCCAAACATGGGCTAAACCTAAAAGACAACTAACTGAATAAGGAAAAATATTTGTTTTCAACACATCAGATAAAGGTTTGATATCCAGGATATATAAAATACAAAGGTCAACCAAAGGAAAAGCGAAAACTCCATCAACAGATGGGGAGAGAAAATAAATACACTTCTAAGAGGAAGACAGGCAAGTAGGCATATTAAAAACTGCTCAGCATTACTTATCACCAGAGAAATTCAAATCAAGACAACGAGATACTATCTCACAGCACTGAGTTGGCACATATGAAAAATAGGGAAAATCTGTGTTGGCGAGAATGTGGTGAAAAAGGAACTTTTATCCAGTGCTGGTGAGAATGTTGTCTGGTACAACCCCTGCCAAGAACAGTATGGAGAGTTCTCAGCAAACTTATAATTGAACTGCCATATGACCCAGCAAATCCACTTTTGGGCCTTTATCCCCACGATATAAAAATACTCTCTCAAAAGGACATATGCAGACCATTATTCATTGTTAAATTCAGTACAGTAGCTAAAATATGGAATCAACCCAAGTTTCCAAGGACAGATGAGTGGATTATGAAGAGGTGGTGCATACACACAATGAAATACTATGTAGCTGTGAAAAATAATAATAAATAAAAGACAAAAAAATCCCTGACAAAATCATGCAATTCGCTGCGAACTGGTTAGAACTGAAAGATAGCATGTTGAGTTCAATAAGCCAGGAGAAGAAAGACAAACACAGGATGATCCCACTATCTTTGACATATAGAATACCAGAAGAGGAAATGTATTGTAGTAAAAGGGGGATGTTTAGATCATCCTTGATCCCAGTGTTTAGAGAGGAGACAAATAGAAAAGAAAAAAAAATCAAGGAGGAAAGAAGAGAACAAGAAGTATCAGATTAAAAGGCATTAGGGCTTCAGTTATGCTAGTGATATGAGTCAGGGATTTAGCCATATATCCAAACCACTGATTCAACACAACTGAAAACATGAGATCAGCAACCACTGAAACATTGTAATGAGCCTGTGAAGTTGACAGAAGTTGGTGGAGTGTGAGTTGGAATGGGGAGGGAATCTGGGAACTCTGGTGGAGGGAAGTTGACACTGATTGGGGGAGGATTTGGCATTGAAATATTGTATGCCTAAAACACAACTATCAGTAACTTTATAAATCATAGCCCTTTAATAAAAATAAAAGAAATTAAAAATGTATCATTAAATCTGATAAACTTTAAATTCACTAACAGTTTAACATAAAAGGAAAAATAAGAACATCCAAGGTAAAAAAGTCTCCAGCACAGGAATTTGTCTTTAAAATAACTGAAGATTTCCAAGAATTTAAGAAAGTGATTAAATTTTAACATAGCACAAAGAGAATCACGAGCCTCTTCAATCTTGTAAAGAAAAAAATGATCAGATATTGAAAATAAAAATCACAGTGATGATCCAAGTAGAAGAGGAGAAAAATAAGATTTAGAGTAAAATGAATAAATGTTTTATGTAAAATATCCTAGTTCATTATTACTAAATATAAAGATTTTTAAAAGGCATTTCAGAAGATGAAGAAAAAAAGAAATAGAGATTCTATTCAAATAAATAATAATAAAGAACTTCCAAAATCTCAACAAATAACTAATCTTCCATATCCTGGAAGTAGAGAGGACACACAAATTCTTGACTTGGAAGCCAATTATACCAATATACATTGTGCAATTGTCAAAAGTCAACAACAAATACAAAATATTGAGTATTTTTATTAAAATAAAACAAAAATTTGGGAGTGCAGGCTTTACATAAACCCTACCCTAGTTTGATCTCCAGGACACAATGGCAGGCAGAGACCTGGAGGTCCCACTACTGTCCTTTGTCACCCTGTTGGTCCTTGGAACTGCAGGCCTTGTGTCTTTGACCCTATGACTGAGTCGTTTGGCTCCGAGAATCAAGTATTACTAGGACTAGCTTCTCAACTCCTTGAGCACAGTTTGAAAAGCTCCTCAAAATGAAAAGAAAATGACAAGAAAGACACTTCTATTAGACTTTTAACAGAATTCTTACCTGAGTCCCCATAGCTTAGGAGAGAGTGGAATGACACATATGTTTGACCAAAAGATGCAAACTGCTAGCCAAGAATATTCTATCATGCAAAATTAATATTCAAAATAGATAGAGAAACAATGGCCTACAGTTTTATGGCTACTAAAGTTTAAATCTCTAGCGAATGTAAAATAGTTTCAAGGAAAATGAATTAAGTGTGGTCAGAGTAGTAAATAGTTTATCAGTAAGATTTTAAGGCTATGAAGTATTAATACTTGCTGAGAGGATATCTTTCATTCTAGATTAGCTTTGTAATTATTACTCAAACATTTTTACAAATATCCCAAAAAGGGATGTACACTATTTGATGTCAGATGTAACATTAAATTCTTTCCTGAAAATTAGAGTGGGGCAGAGAAGACCCGAGAATTCACACTTTGGAGGCAGATAAAGATAGTAAATGGAACCAAAAGTCACCACAGAGGCCACATTACTGGTAATGGAATCTATTTAGTTCACAAACTTTGTATTTTCAACCCCAGTAATTCTGTACTGGCTTTACAACACAAATCAACAGGATAAGAGATCAATTAGATACTAGAAAATCATTGATTTAAAGAAATATTTTCTATCTGAGCTCAGCTTTGAGATGGAGATGCTGCCTTGTAGTTGTTATGTTTAATAATAATCCAAAAAGGGTGTTTTTTAAAGTTCTGTACAATTCAACAATGAAAAATTTTTACAGAATACTTATTAAACTTTTATTTAGTAGTTAGCAGTATACTCAGAAGAATAAGCAAGTGTTTTAAATTTAAATTGTGTATTAACTCACCATAGAATTTACATTTTCTATTTTAGGGAATATAATATCATGATATCATTTGACACCTTTAGAATCAAAGCCTTTGGGGTTTCAAATTTTGTGTCCAGATGTAGGTAGAACACTTTCTAGAATTGTGATATTGAGGCAAGATTCTAAATTGTGGCAGGTTAGTGCTTCTTACTTTCTACAACAGAAATTGTAGAGTACAGTTATTATTATTAATTTTTTACTTTGAGAATCATTGTCATAATTAATAGTGTAGTGCCAGGGAGAAAAATGAGAATATATTAAATGCCAACTCATAGATTTTCTCTTTGTTATCCATGCCTATTTCTGTGATGTGAATATAAATATCTTTTATTGATCTGGATCCAATGTTGCATGAGCTGAAGTTAAAACCCATGGCACAGTCAGAGGTAGTAAGGAAAAACAGGAATATGTGTCCTCTCAGGAGTCAAGATTCCTTTCAACTGTCTGCCATCTTCAGGGGGCAACTTTGCCTTGGTCTCAAAAGCATGACAGCATGGCATTCATTACAGTCAACCTGTCTGTCACTCAAACCCACTTTCTTCCTATGACAAGTTAATACCATCTAGACTAGCTGCTAGTTTCTTTTTCTGGGGACTCTTTCAGGAAGGCAATTTGTGTGAACTGGAGTCTCTACAATTGCTCCTACTCTCCAGATCACAGCAGATTATCCCCTTTGTATACCTCCCATTTTAGATATCTTCTATCCTTGGCTGGGCTGGAGCAATAGCACAGCAGGAAGGGCATTTTCCTTGCACGCGGCCAACGCGGGTTCGATTCCTTTGTCACTCTCGGAGAGCCTGGCACGCTACCAAGAGTATCGCGCAGCATGGCAGAGCATGGGAAGCTCCCCGTGGCATTTTTGATACGCCAAAAACAGTAACAACAAGTATCACAATGGAGACGTTACTGGTGGCCATTCGAGCAAATCAATGAACAATGGGAGGACAGTGTTATAGTGCTGCAGTGTTACCCTTGTCTAGCACTTCTGCAGGTCAAGTTGGTTTGCCTGATGACCTTCCCAGATTATTCTCTCTGAGGGAATCTAAGCTCTTGGTAATTTTGCCAATCTTATTCATGTATTGTCAAACTGAATAGACTCTTATGAAGAGTTTCCTCAGTAGCTTATCTTGTTTGGCAAGGAACAGTGCCAAACACTGTTTATTGTTATTTTGGTAGAGTTTTGTAGAGTTTCAGCCCTACATTCTTCTAATTATTAGAATTAATTTCTCCTTTCATAAATCTAAAGAAATAAATAGAATGTCAGGGTAAAAGATTTTAGGGTACTTTCACTGTGTATACTTTTAGAAGAAATACTGCCTTGGGAGCTCTGTAATCACAGGGAACATGGTTGTGGGGGTAAGAAGTACAAATATTCTGAATGGCATATTGAGAGGAATAATTATTAAGTTAGTGATCATATAATGTCTTGGTTCCCAGTTTCATGTATTTTCTCTACTGGGAATATCAAGCTTGTGGTAGTCATATATTTAGAGTACATATTGTCTTTTGAAGTATGTTAAACTATCCTGTTGAAAAATAATTTCTAATGATTCAAATGTCTTCTAGGGTCATTTATTTATTTTAATTTCTCTGGAAGATTCTGGAGATTGTGTTATAACATCAAACCAGAGTTATCCATGGTCATAACTCCACTGCTGCGCTTCCATTATAGTGAATTACACTATCCTTCTCCCCACTGGTCTGGGGACAGGAAGCCACATTCCTGTAATTGTATTTATAAAATTAAAATGAAATATTTCAAATTTTAAAGCTGAATTTCAAAGCGATAAATTGCTACCAAGTAGATAGCAGATCTTTTGAAAAAAATTGTATCAGTACTCAGTGCTATTCTCTTACTGGTAGGTTGACTCTTTTGTACCTGTGTCAACCTGGATATTGTGATGTTGAGTCAATACATAATCTTAATGTCAAACTCAAGTGAACAAATAATTCTGTTTCTTTGGTTATCTATTGTCACTTTCTTGGTATATTTTCTTGGATGCAACCTTAAAATATGTGACACAAAAAATTTACATTTGGAAACATTGTTTTTAACTTACATCACATGCCTCATCCTAGATTTCACTGATATATATTTTCCTGCCCACAACTTTTACAGGTTCCTAAGAAATTAACCCAGTTGCTATTGCTCATATATATACCACTGAGCACTTTTTGGCCTATCTCAATGAAACCTTTCTTACCTCATGGGACAACAAATAATTGTAAAGGTTTCGTTAACGGCTGCGTGTGTTTAACTTAAATATAGATTTGAAATGTGAAGAAATGATCACTGTGCCATTCTGTAGACCTGTGAGACTCCTAAGAGTTCTGATTGAAGACTGTGTGTAGTATCTGAACTTATATGCTCCTTCTTTAAAATATGATACTAAATTGGTGTCAGTGTTAACCCATACTCATATCTTAAAGTCCTAAAAATGTTTGTACATTTTAAAAATGCATATGGTTATTTAAGTAGAATTTTTTATTAAAGGACTCGACAATTAGCACATTTATTTGTTCTGATTTAGATGGAGTATATATCTCAGAGATATTACCTCTGCTTGAGTCAATGGATTCGATTTGATTATTAGCTAAGACTTGAATGAAAATTTTATTTTGTCATTGGAAAATTTGTTCTCAATTTCTTATTTTTTGGTGGGGGGCGTGGGTTCACACCGGGCAATGCACAGGTGTTACTCCTGGCTCATGCACTCAGAAATTACTCCTGGTGGTGCTTGGGAGACCATATTGGATGCTAGAAATTGAACCCCGGGTCGACTGCGTGCAAGGCAAACACCCTACCCACTGTGCTATCGTTCCAGTTCTCAATATCTTAATAATATATCATGATTATTTTGCTTTTATAAATTAATATCCATGGAGGAATGCACATCCATCAGAATCATCTCCATAGCTGTCTTTAAATGGCATGTTTGGTTGCTGGTGAAAGAGTACAGCATGCAAGGCACTTGCTTTGCATGAGGCTGACCTGAGTTCAGCATCACATATTGTCCCTTGAGCACATCTAGGTGTAATTCTTGAGTAGCCAGAAATTAGCCCTGAGCACCACCAGGTGTACTCCCCTGTGCCCCAAAATTGTATCTTGGTTGTCATTTCAGTATTACAGTCTATTATGAAATAGCTCCTACATTTTTTATGCAGTTAAATCTTACCTCAGCAGTTTCAGGATCCTATCACTGCCATTGAGAACAGAGTCTCATTCTGTAAAATTCCTGCTCTATAAGATACAATCATCACGAGGTCTTCAGTGATGCCATTGAGAAACTACTTATATTATTTATGTCATTGGTAAATGCTTCATCCTCCACAGAGCATTTTTGGCTAGTGAATATTCTGGATTTATGTAGTGTATCTGCTCTAGCACATTCAAAGACTTGAGACTTATGAGCCTTTTCCTACACTGTTTGCCTTTCTATTTGTACTTAGTGCAGTTTTTTTTCCACGCTTCTAAGAAACACCATCATTTTGTGTTAATTCTATCTCCCATAGTCCCTGCAAAGAATTAAATTTAATAGATGAGCCCTTCCATTGCAAAAATTCCCTGTTTAACTTACAAAGTTAGACAGGTAATATATTCTTATTCATCTAGGATTCACATGATTTAGTTGATAGAAATGAATCCATTTCCAAGTTCTTATTGGTGCATAAATATTCGTGAGGTGTTGCAGTTTCCCCAAAATATTGTTTCTTACTTCTCTTCACACATTTCACTTTACTAAACTGGATTACCTTATGACTTTACTGCAATTATTGGTCTGGAGGTTCATGGGAATATTTTTGGCAAATATCAATATCATGGGAGTATTTTGGCAACATGGAGCGATAGCACAGCGGTATGGCTATTGCCTTGCATGTGATCAACCTGACCAAACCAAGTTCAATTCCTCTGCCCCTCTCGGAGAGCCTGGCAAGCTACCAAGAGTATTTCGCCTGCACAGCAAAGCCTGGCAAGCTACCCATGATGTATTCAATATGGCAAACACAGTAACAACAAGTCTCACAATGGAGACGATACTGGGCCCACTAGAGCAAATTGATAAGCAACGGGAGGACAGTGACAGTGGTCAATGACAAGGTTCATAGATATTCTTCCAAGTTAGAGTTAAATAGTAGTTACTAATAGTGAGGAATCATTTTGTTGGTTTCAGAAGATTGGTGGAGAACAGGGGACTTAAAAGTTTAAAGTGATTTATCCCACATCTTTGACTCACGGTCCATTTCCCTCCCTAACTTGGCATAACTAACCTGCCTAAGTTGTAATTAAATCTTTTTGAGAGCTTTGAAATTCATATGATTAGTTCCTGGATCTCTTGTATCCATTGTAAGAGAAGAGGACTTTCTTATCTGTTGACACTGATATCCATTCTCCTTAAACTAATGACTGAATTCTCTTAGCCATTCATTTCTTTCTTTATTCCATCAAGACATCTCAACAATAGCTGTTATTTTTCATTCTTACCATTATTTCCTCCCCTCAAGTTCTTCATACCTTGAGACATTGTACTCCTAGTATCATACCTTTCCAGTGGTATCCCACCATGGTCCACCACTAGAGTACATCTCATCAATCTCAGAATTACAGTCTACCCTACCCTAGAGATTTCTCAAATCTTATCCTATTAAATCATTGTTCCAACCCAACAGAAAGGATTCCATTAAAATGTCATTATTTGTAGTCCTTTTCTTAGCAATCACAACATTCTTAAGATTTTCTGGAAAAAGATTATGTAGATCTACGTAGCACATCTTGAGGATAAAGTAGAGGGAGATGCTGGATTGCAATGCATTTGCAAGAGAGAATTTGGTTAACACCATGGGGTATGCTGATAGTGGGATGACAGGCCCCAGTGTTAAAACAAGAAAGCTTGGTAGTCAAACACCCATATCTATTAATCTTCAATATGGGCTTCCCCAGAGAAGATTAGACAATTTGTGATTATACAAGTTCTAATTGAGTGACTCAGCAATGTGCTTCATCAATGAATTCAATGCTCTCAGCATTCAATTCTCTCAGCCATACCATATATCCCCACTCATTCTGAGGGTAGAGTTTTAGTGGAAGGATGGAGTACAAGTACTGGTGACTTTGACTTTAATATTGAAGATACACAGGTCATATATGTTCTCTGGTATATTGCTTCTAGTTTCTTCTTCCTCTTAAGGTACAAAAGTTTACTCAACGGGCATTCTCAACAACTTTGTAAAGAAGTTATATTTAAATTATATATTTAAATTATGTTATATAATAGCAGATGGTGGTTTTTAGGTGATAAGGATAGTCTTCCAAATCTCCGTAGCATTTTTCTGAATTTTGTCTTTATAGCTGTTTTTAAGAAAAGCTTCTGAATTAGAAGATCAGATAAAACAAGTTAAAAGTACAAGCATCTGAATAACGTCAATGGGAAAATGGAAGTACTTTCACTGCTTTGTGAGAAGGGACTTTGGAAAATTTAAATTTGAATAGATATTTTATATAACTTACACCTGTTGTCAGTAGTAGATACACAATCCTATACTGCTGTCTTAGTTTCTTTTGCAGTCCATCAACTGTTACCAACTACATCTGTTGTGCTTATTTATTCCCAATTACTCTTTGAGATAAAAGCTGGCTGATGCTAAGCATGTTTTAGTTTTAAGCAAAGCAGATTTAGCATATATTATTTAGTATCCCATTACTGGGCATATCTGAAATGTGCTGTTCATTTTCTGAAAAGGTTAAAAGATATCATCTTGGAAATACTGTATGAATTTATTTTTAAAACACTATTTGGTACAGGAAAGAGATAGAATTACCACTCTGTATAGTGAGACACAAATTTTAATTTTAGTTATAAGTGCCACACCCATTCACCTTGCATGCTTTAAAGTATAAGTAATTGATTTTCACTTGAGAGTTGGAATCAAATGAGGTTCCATTGTGTGAGGATAATTGCATTTAAGAGTAAGATAGAGGATAATAATTATGGATCTTAGTTGGGCCTGTTTTCATACTGAACAACATTCATTAAAACTTAATATTCTGACTTTTACTATAAAATAAGGACACATCAAGATGTAGACATGATCACTGAGGTGAGAAGAACAAGTAGAAAGTCATACCAATAATCAAGGCTATTAGACTGTGATGAGAAACAAAAGAATTTATGTTTCTTAATGTAAGCATAATTATTACTGGAATATTTTGGGAGTTAGAAAAGCAAAACTTTATGTATAATTTTTAAATGATTTTTAATAGATTTTATTTTTTTAATTGTTAAAATAATTTTATTTCATTTCTTTATTTTTAAATTGTTTTTTAAAAAGAAAGATTATTTTCTTTAGAAAGACTTATTAGAACTTTGGAACAACTAAATGAAGCGGGATCAACGGTTTCAGTTAAACTAAGAAAATGTTGGTTGCTTTAAAATTTGAGATATTTAAGAAAGTATTACAGTTTATGACTGTCTGTCTGTCCTCCCGATGTTCATCAATTTGCTCGAGCGGGCCTAGTAACGTCTCCATTTTGAGACTTGTTGTTACTGTGTTTGGCATATTGAATACGTCACGGATAGCTTGCCAGGCTTTGCTGTGTGGGTAAGATACTCTCGGTAGCTTGCCTGGCTCTCCGAGAGGGATGGAGGAATCGGATCCAGCTCCGCCGGGCCGACTGCGCACAAGGCAAATGCCCTACCGCTGTACTATCCCTACAGTTTATGAAATGAAGATTAATTTGAAAAGACCCAATATGAGATGCTAATTATCATGTAAATAAAATTGGTCAACTGCAACTAGGAATTAATGCAAACAAAGAGATACACAGTGGTTTGGTAGTTAGAAGGGGATGCTAATAATTGTTCAAAGAGGAAGAGAGTTAGTGAAGGGCTTTGGGAGGATTTTGTTTTGTTTTGTTTTTGGTAAAGAATAATATTTATTTAAACTGACTGTTCAGATTAAATGGCTCCAGACCTTGGCCTGGAACCAGAAACTAAATCACCCATTACCTCTATGCTTAGAAGATTATTTAAGGAAGATCACTGAAACATGTAGTCTGTCTTTAGTTTATTTCTTAAAAGTAGTTTTTGTCTTTTCTTCCAAATCCTATATTGTTTCTTAATTTTCAATATGTTTAGATGTAAACATGCTTTTTTTGTGTGTGTGTATGTTAAAGGCACAGTGGAGAAAAAAGATGTGAGCAAGAGTGCTGGAAAGATAATATGGGGATAAGGTGCTAGCTTAGCACGTGGCCGACCAGCTTTGATTCCTGGCACCCCAGATGGGTTCCCCAAGCCTGCCAGGAGTGATCCTAAGCACAGAGCCAGGAGTAAGCCCTGAGCATAGCTGGATGTGGTCCCTCAAATAAACAAAAGCAAAATAAAACAAATAAACAAACAAATGAAAAGATGAGCAGGAGAAGAGATAGTATCTGGAGCTTTGCAGTAGAGGTGATAATCAGCCCAGGCTATGTAAGGAGATATGACCATTGGCAGAAGAGATTCTTGAACTTTAAAGATGTACAGAAAATATATGTGATGAAAACACTAGCATTGCACATACGTTTTTGTTTCAGTGGAGGTTCTGCAAACCTCTGGATGTTAGACTTCAGAATGCTAGAAGAGACTCTGTATGAGCTAGAAGATTTTTAAAGATTTTTTTAAAGTTCTCAAAGACATGAGAACTTTGAGATTTTGTCTTTATGATGACGGTGGGTGTCAAAACAACTAGTTGTTTCCCAAACTTGCTTAGACCCTTGTATCTTTGATTTTATAGCAAATTTTTTGTGTGTGTATTCTCCATGTTTTGTAATGCTATTAAATGTGATGACTAAAACAAGACATAATTTTTATACAAAATTTTTGGTTTGCTTTTTGGCTGTACCCAGCAATGCTCTGAGCCTATTACTGACTCTGTGCTCAGGATCACTATTAGTAGTGCTCACGGGACCATATGGGATGCCAGGAATTGATCCCAGGTTGGCTGTATGTAAGGCAAGTTCCCTATTCCCTCTACTATCGTTCTAACTCCTCATACGACATTTAATCAAATCATCTTTCTGTATTCCATGAAATTATTTCTTGCATGGTACTTCCACTACCAAAGAGCAGGTTATATTTTAATTAATTTAAATTCATTCTCCTTTTAATGAGTGGTTTCCTACTTTTTTAGTACTATTAACAACACTTTCATTAAAAGCTTACATAATTTTTATTGAGAAACTATTGCTCAATAATATTGGGTAAATAATATTTATGAATTAAATTAATAAGTCATAGTTTATATGTAGGTTTGACTTTTTAGGTGTTTGTCAAAAACCAAATTGATTATTTTATATTATCCCTCTGTAATATATAACATTTGTAATTATTCCATGTTTTCCTCAAGAATTTGGTGTACAAACTTTAAATTGTGATGATTTTAATCTGTGTGAACTAGTATTTCATTTGGACTTTTTAAATAGGTCACATTCAGTCACCTATTCTTTTAGAATGTTGGTTTAGAATATTAACTTTAGATAAAGAATATGAAGGTTACTTTCCCTTTCTTTACTACTAATACCTAGATTAAGTTCTGTTTTTGGTTGAGCAGTTTCTGAAGTGATATGAAGAAT
>JAOXYA010034410.1:0-12848 GCA_028565675.1 Sorex palustris
GTGCTTGGGTTTCAATTATACAATGATCAAATACCCATCCCTCCACCAGTGCCCATTTCCCATCACCACGGATCCCAATATCCCTTCCACCCCCCATCACCCCCACCCCTAAAGAAACTTTTTTGGTAGCATTTTCAGTGGTTTTTTATGACAAACAACACAAAATCAATTATTTCATTCTGCTTGTTACAGTAACACTTAACTTGGCTTAGTCTGTGACACTATCTTAGTAATTCCTCATACAAGGACTTATTGTCTCCATGGTGAGATACAATTTAAACTAATTTACTTTTAAGGAAATATTTTTTTATCATTCTTTAGCATTTATTTATAATAAGCAATATAAAACAAATTATTGTGAGCCTGCTATGGGCAGGCTTGAGGGGTGATTGGGAAAATTAGAGACAATGGTGAAGGGAAGATGATAATTGTGGTGGAATTGGTGCTGGAATACTGAATAACTCTAACAAATCATTATGAACAACTTTGCAAACCACAGTATTCATATAAAGTGTGTTGGGGGGAAATTTACATAAGTAGGCCTTACCTATTTCATGTAAACTCCAAAATTAGCAAAGAATTTCTTTAAAAGTTTTATTAAAGAAAGGTAGAGTATGAAAAGTATGATTAGTACCATAATCAGATCCAAATATAAAATAAAATTTAATGTAATACACTTTAGATTCAAGGTTTGAGAACTTATGCATATGAGATAAGCATTTATTGTATTAAAGGGTTCTATTTTTCTTATTTACATAGGCCAAAATCACATAGCAATAACAAATTAGATCTTACTGACTTATTTTCTGATCATTCTATTTGCCATCTTTTGCTATTCAGTTTTGTTGGAACAAATAATATAAAGTAAATGTGATATGTGCCTAAGGAAGCAAATTAGGGATGGGAGGGAAAATGGGGACAACTGATGGAGGGAAAGTCACACTGGTGGTGCTGGAATACTAAATGCTTAAAACAACTGTATAATTAACAACTCTTTGGGCTAGAGCGATGGCCGAGTGGGTAGGGCATTTGCCTTGCACGTAGCTGACCTGGCCAACCTGGGTTTGATTCCTCCGCCCCTCTCGGAGAGCCTGACAAGCTACTGAGAGTATCTCCCCCATACAGTAAAGCCTGGCAAGCTCCCCATGACATATTCGATATGCCAAACATAGTAACAACAGTCTTACAATGGAGACATTACTGGGCCCGCTCGAGCAAATCGCTGAACAACAGGAGGACAGTGCAGTGCAATTAACTCTGTAAATCACGGTGTTTTTAATAAAAATAAATTTAAAAAAAAGAAAGAAAAAAGTGACAATAAAGGGACAATAAAGGGACAATAAAGCAGAGTTGTGAAACACAGATGAGACCCAAATAGCCTATTTCTGACTTTTTGGCCCCAAGGTACGGTGATTCAGCCATACTTCATTTCCTGTTGTTGGATTTCTCTTACACGGTCACGGTCCTCCCGTTGTTCATCGATTTGCTCGAGCGGGCCCAGTAACGTCTCCATCATGAGACTTGTTGTTACTGTGTTTGGCATATCGAGTATGTCATGGATTAAATCCAGGACCTTTGGGGCTGGAGCTATACTTCAGCAGGGAGGGCATTTGCCTTGCATGAGGCCAACCTGGGTTCAATCCCTGACATCCCATATGGTCCCCCAAGCATCGCTGGGAATAATTTCTGAATGAAGAGCCAGGAGTAACTCCTGAGCATCGCTGGGTGTGATCCAAAACAAACAAACAAACAAACAAAAAACCCCAAAAATCCAGGGCCCAGGGATGTGGCTTGGTGGTAAAGTGCTGCCCTGCATGCATAAAGTTGTAAGTTTGATCCCTAGCACCACCCCTACATAATCAAATGGTATAACCACACCCGTACTGCAATCCCTGGAGTTACAATGAAGTGCCCCTCTGGTGTACTGCTATCAACTGACGCTATCAAGCACCATAACCAAGAATGTAAGCAGCACAACAAAGTGTGCAACCCCCTGAAGGGGCGCTCAGAAAGATAGCTCAAAGGACTGAGTGTGTGCATTGGGTTTGATCCCTGGCACTGGACAGTACCCCATATTCCTCCAAAGAAACAAAAAGAAAAAACAAACAAAAATGAGAAGGGATAGAAAGGTAGAGAAACAGTAATTCCCTTAGAGTGCTTGTCTTTTGTTACCAGATATATTTTGATAAGTCTCTTTCCCTTCATACTAGTAGCTGTTTGAGTATAGGTGCTGTGTCTGACCTTTAGCTTCATATGAGTTACCTATCATACATGTCTTTCACATACTAAGCATGCCTGCTATTCAGTACCTAGTTAGTAACAAGGACTGCTAAAGATAATTCTCTCCAAATGAATATACATTGGCCAATGAACAATGTGAGAGCTTAGAGGAGCCAATCCCATGCAAAAAAAAAATCACATACAATTTTTAATTCCCCAAAATCTCAACGACTATTGACCAGGTTGGCCACATGCAATGCAAGCACGTTACCCTGCTGTACTGTATCTCTGGACCAACCCCTGTACAATCCTCTCTGGTCCCACAAATACACTTTCTTATTTTTCTTTTTTTTTTCTTTTTGGGTCATATTCGGTGATGCACCACAGTGGTTACTTCTGGCTCATGCACTCAGAAATTACTCCTGGCGGTGCTCAGGGGACCATATGGGATGCTGGGAATCGAACCTGGGCCAGCCACGTGCAAGGCAAACGCCCTACCCACTGTGCTATTGCTCCAGCCCCTACACTTTTATTTTTACCAACACTAGAATAACACTTTTCTTGAACCCTTCTGCTGGAACTAGTAGAGAGGAAAAAGAACTAAATGAAACAGGCACTCTCACTTATTTCACTACTACACCCAAATAAGTACCTTCTGGAAAGACAAACTGATAAAGACTTATCTATAAGCCCTAATGAAATAGTCTTATTTAAGAATTTATCCCAACATAACCAGTAAGGGGGCTGGAGTGATAGTACAGCAAGTAGGGTGCTTACCTTGAACATGACTAATGCAGGTTCTACCCCAGCAACCCCTATGGTTCCCTAATCACAGAGAAGAGTAATTCCTGTGTGCAGAGTCATGAGTAATGAGCATTTTATTTGTGGCCCCCCAAAAAACAAACAAAACCCAAAATAACCAGTTAGAGAAGTAGTCAAGGCTGCAAAGATAGCTCAGACTGCAAGAGAGAATATTTTAGATTCTAGAGGATGGGTTCGTCCCTGACATAGCACGGTCTTCCAACCTCCATATGTAGACCTTGAGCACTGACAGGTGTGGCCCTAAAATAAGAAAAATTAAAATCCAACAATAGGAAAATTTGAAAAAAAATCAGATAATCAAAAGGTACAATGTCATATACTGCTCTGAAAGCACTGGGGTTATTTTGGGTGGTGTTGAGGGGGGTTAGTTTTTTTTTTTTTTTCTTGTTTGGACGCCACATCTGGCAGTGCCCAGGACTTATTCCTGGCTCTGAGCTGAGGCATCACTCCTAGAGGGGATCAGGGGACCTTATGGGTAGGGTGCCAGGGATGGAATTAGGGTCTGCTGCGTGTAAAGTAAGTGCCCTATCACTTCACTATTGCTCTAGACCCTTAAAGCATATTTTAGAAGAATGCTCAAAAATACTAGATAATGCTCTATGAGCATGAAAAAACAGGATATAATTTATGCCTTGTACTGCCATATTTTGGTTTTGTTTTGCTTTCTTTCTCAGGCTTTTAGACTACTCACAGCTCAGTGCTCAGGGGTGTAACTATCAGTGATGCTTGAAGGACTATACAGTATCAGGTATCTAGCCTAAGACTCCTGCATACAAAGCATAAGCACAAGGCCTTTGGATTATCTCCCAGCTGCCCCTCCCCACCCCACCCCCACTTTTGTCTTTATATGCAGTTATCTGTATTTATTATTACCTAGAAAAAAGACTGTACTATACCTAAGATATTATAAAACTCTGGATAAAAAAGTTATGATATTAACTGCTTGTTTATGATTTCCAGTTTAAAACTTCTACAAAAAGCATATTTTCATTTTCTTTTTTTTTTTGAAGTAAGACATATTTTATTTGGAGGTTTTTGAAGGGGAGGAGGGAGAGAAAAGTGGGAGAACAGGCTTTAAGAGAGAATCTGGGCTTTTCCAAGGGTGGAGAGAGAGCCCCTACACACATCCCAGCAGTAGATACGAAAGCATGAAAGTACACATCTCAAGAAGGGAGATGCGGGCAACACATGCTCGGGCACCACATGTGCTTGGTCATGTTGGCACAAGTAGCACATGGGCTCGGGCAGCATATGCGCCCAAATTTTCATTTTCAAACGTGAAAATAAACATAAAAGCAAGAGAGCAAGCACCTTCTTTCTTTTCCTAGAAGAATTCCTTGTAGGGTCAGTCTTCTCTAACTCTGCTGACTTTGTCTCTTCCTTCTCTTCTTCCTCGTCAGGTATCAGAGAATATTTGGTCCCTCCTGGTTGCATGAAGCAATCCTTTGCAAAGTGACCTGCAGAAGAGAAGCAGAGAGAACAGAGGAGAAAAGCAGTTCCCCTTAGTAGGTGGATTTTCCCAGAAGTTTCTGAAAGGGGCTGGCTAGATTGGGAGGTATTACTAGTTCAATCAGAGCAGTTATAAGAATCAAAGATTTTCGGGGGCTGGAGCGATAGCACAGCGGGAGGGCGTTTGCCTTGCACACAGCCAACATGGCCGATCCGGGTTCGATTCCCAGCATCTCATATGGTCCCCCAAGCACTGCCAGGAGTAATATCTGAGTGCATGAGCCAGGAGTAACCCCTGAGCATCACTGGGTGTGACCCAAAAAGCAAAAAAAAAAAAAGAATCAAAGACTTTCTGTTACTGAAGATAGTAGTGTTCTAGCAATCAGAACCAGACTAGCCACTATGGGAAGCAATAGAGCTGCTTTTGAAATGCCAAAGGATATGATGACACAAGCTTGCTCTAACCACATTCGCAATGGGGCTAGAAATTTTCAAGTATCTATTTGGAACTTATTCCTGACAACAAAAGGCTGCTCCAGAGAGCAGAAAGCTTAGTAGAGGGAGCTGAGAACAAGCTAGACTCTAAAGGGAGATAGCTCTTAGGCAGCTGGCAGGAAGGCAGCATGCGTATTCCAACTCAGAAATGTACAGTCACCTAGGAGCATTCAATATTCAGATTGTCAAATGTGGCAAGAGCCTTAGAAACCATCAAATTCAATAGTGCACTTGCAGAATGCCCAGGGAGGAGAAGCAGTTCAAGAACACAAAGTCAGTAGCTGAGCTAAAACTTACCCCAGGTCTCTTGCCTCCCTACCCTATGGTATTTCTGCTGCATCAAAACTAACCTTTCGCCCGACCTATGATTACTGAATCAAACTCCCATCTCCCATTATTCTCGGCCTCACGGAATGCAGAACAGACACAAGTTAAAGTTAAGTGAGTCCCAACCTCCCTAAGACTACTGTGCTATTCAAGGACTTTTCAGCAGATGTCGCAGAGCTGGTTTTGTCTGAATTTTGGTAGACCACAGGATTAGCTAGAGGCAGAGGGGATCTGACAAGATAAGGATGGGAAATTAAACATAGTTTTCCAAACGTCTGGAATGTTTACATTTTCCTGAGAATGTATTCTTTCTCTCAATTTTATATTTCCCTCTTCCCGCTACATTAATGAAAGAGGGTTTAAATCCCATAGCCTTAGCCAGAGCACAAACCTGCTGTCACTGTGAAAAGAAAAAAAAAATCAAGAAAAATTAAGCTATTTTGAAAAAAATTAAGAAAGCAGGGCAGATGGAAGATGAGGGGGGGAAAAGATGACAAACTGGGGTTTGAATTCAGAACTCAGTAAGTTAAAGACATAAAGACTTGGAATCTTAAGGAATATATTGTCATTTTTTGCAGCAAAATAATAATGGCCCTTGCAGATTAAAAAAATTAGTGTTAATCAGCAGTGAGGCACATTTATTCAAGTGCAATTGTCTGACTCGGGCTGTTAGGCATTCGAATGAATCAATGCTCATGGCCAAGTTTGTGTTGACAAGGACACCAACACCACCGACGCCTCTTTTGTTGCATGTTCCAAGGAACAGTTCTTCTCCAGTGTGGAAAATGGCGTGATGTGATTGATGCCTTCTTGTCTCGGTCAGACCAATGATGTCGTACTTGATCTTTCGTGCTCGTACCATCAGGTCCTCGATGAATGCATCTGATGCCAGCATACGTGCATTGAAAGTATAGTCATTTTTGTCCTTCTTCGTTTTGGCAGCCTAGTACAACCTTGAGATTTAATCAGCCTCTCTTTACTCATCCTTCTTAATGCTGCCGTATTAAGGGTTCTTTCAGGGTCAGGGAAATGAGACCCATTGTTTTTTACTGGTTTTGGCATATCGAATACACCATGGATAGCTTGCCAGGCTCTGCCGTGTGGATGGAACACTCTCGGTAGCTTGCCAGGCTCTCAAAAGGGATAAAGGCTTTTAGGGTGGCCTCTAATCATCCTTCCAATTGTTCCCATGGTTCAAACCATATTTGAACACAATCAAATATGGTGTGGTAATCTTGTATTAAGTGTTTAATGATTTGTTCTGGAGCCCTGCGGCGACTGGATACTTAGGTAGTGGAGGTAGTGGAGGTCTTCCAGGCTGCTGGGTGCAAGCAAAGGATCTCTGTTCCCGGGTCTATTGAGCCTGGAGTTTGAGGTCATAGAATTCCGCTTCCCTCGCTCTGTGGCGCTTCACTAGTGTGTGAGTCTAGGCCTGAGTGTCCAGAAAGCGTCCTGGGGTGTGTCGGCGGCCTGGTAGTGGAGGTAGTGGAGGTAATGGAGGTCTGCCAGGCTGCTGGGAGCAGGCAGAAAAAGAAAATTTTAAAAAATCATAATAAAAAATAATAAAATATAATAATAATAAAAATGATAAAGAAAATTAAGAAATAAACCACTGTTTTTTCACAGACTTCATGATCCTTATATATGAATATTCCAAGGATTTCTCACACACATAAAATTATTAGAAATCATAAAGAATGTTGGATTAACATATAAAAATTATAGTATGATCACTAGCAATGAACAATAGAAATGAAATTTGAAATATAGTTGTTAATTTTCTGTTTGAGGGTTTGATGTTGGAATGCTTTATGCATGAAACCCTATCATTAACTATTGTAAATAATGGTGCCCAAATAGATTTTTTGAAAAATAATCAAATAAACTATATGTATGTGCTAAAAACAGAAATTTATTTTCTTTTTAATAGGATAGAAATAATTGAATATTCAGGGATATAACAACTCACAAGCAGAAACACACATATTTTTGCATTGAGGCCCCTAGGTAATGCCTTCTTAATAACCAATTTTACTGAAAATTGCATATAAGTGCTTATAAAAAAATATTGAGCCTGGGGCATAGTACAGGGGATAAGACATTTGACTTGCATACAATAATTCTGATTTGATCTGAGACTTCAAAATCCTATCTTCCAGGAGAGATTCCTGAGCACACAGCTAGAAGTCAGCCTGGAGTATAGCAACATGAATAAATAATAATAGAAAAAGCTTTTTTGGGGGGCAGGTTGGGGAAGTGAGGCCCACCCAGTTGTAGTCAGTATTTCTTCCAGCTCTGTGCTCAGGAATCACTGCTGTTGGGTTTCAGGGACCATATAGGGTAGCAGGAATCTAACCCAGTTTGGGCACTTTTAAAAGTGCCTTACGGCAAGTTCCCCAAATGCTTTTTAAAGGATGAATAATAAAACACTTACTGAGCATTATTTTCAATGGGGAAAAACAAAAAGGCTTCCATCTCAATCAGGGACAATACAAGTTTTTCCACTCTTGCCACTTTTATTCAATATAGTACTGGAAGAACTAGCCATAGCAGTTAGACAAGAAAAATATATAAAGGACATCCAGATAGAAAAGGAACAAGTCAAGCTATCACTGTTTTAGATGACTTGAAACTGTACTTAGAAAATCCTCAATACTCTGCAAAGCAAGCTCATAGAAACAATAGGTATGTATAATAAAATCAATACCCAAAAGTCCATAGCTTTATTATATACAAATAATGAAAGAGAAGGAGATATTTTTTGAAAACACCCATTCACAATTGTGCTTCAGAAATCAAGTACCTCAGAATCAGCTTTAAGAGGTGAAGGACTTGTACAAAGAAAACTACAAAACACTACTTCAGGAAATAAAAGAAAACAGATGATCAGAGAAGCATCCTATGCTCATGGATTGGAAGGATTAACATCATTAAAATGGCAATACTCCCCAAGTCATTGTACAGATTCAGTGTGGTCCCATGAATACATTTAAAGGATACCCATGACATTTTTCAAAGAAACAGATAAAACACTTATGAAATGATTATGAAACAAAAAACCCTCTCGAATAGCTAAAGCAGTCCTTGGGGAAAAGAAGATGGAAGGCATCACCTTCCCCAATTTCAAGCTGTGCTACATAGCAGTAGTAATTAAAACAGCAATTATTATCCTTTTTTTAAGTGTGAGTAGAAGTTCCAGAAGCAAGTATATTCCTCTCTATATGTAAGTAATATTTCTTAGTATTCTAAAATTTACTATATTTACACCCAAATTGTAGCTAATTTTGGTCACTCAAAGAAGAAATTAGGAGGGTGATGAGCAAGAAATAATAATCAGGAAGTAATATAGAGGAAAGGTCAGGGACCTTGAACTCATCTGTGGTGTAGAAGTGCTTGTATATATCAAAACCACTAGAGACAACACTATGACAAGAAGAAAACACAAAACACAAAAACTTAAACTTAAAAATGTGTTTATCTGTATACTGTGTGACTGAAATCTAATCATAAACAGCTTTGTAAGGGCCTATCTCACAGTGATTCAATAAAAATGTAAAGAAAAATGTGTCTGTGAAGTCATCTGCAGGGTGGGAGAGGGGCTGCGGTCTTTGGCTGCAATCCAAAGTGGTAGGATTAGAGCTGGAACATGATGTATCTGTAAGCAAATTGTACAAAGTGGCAGGGGAATAGGGTAGGGAAGAAAACACCACAATAAATGTGGAGTGAAGTGGTCAACCTGGAGTGGGATGGGTGGGAGTTGGTGCTGAAAGACTGTAAAATCTTATGCATGAGTCTGTCAGTAGCATTACTATAAACCATTACAGACAACAAATTATTTTTTAAAAAAGTGTCTGTCATAGAGGCAGAATAGTGGGTTGTGAAGAAATGAGGGGCATTGGCAGAAGGAAGTGGACAAAGTTGAAGTGATTAACATTGAAACACTGTACACTTAAAACTCAATCAAGTACTTTTTAATCCACTGTGACTAATTTATTGTGATTAAAATAAGTAGATCACAATACCTAAGACCTAAGTTAAAAAGTCAAGTAGCAACTATGAGCACTCTGTGTCTAACTTCATTTATTTGTTTAAAAATCAAGAGTACACTAAAATCATATCTAAATTTATAAAGTATATCAAGGAAATATAAGCAGAATGCTCCAAGATCTTGATCTCAAAAGAGTATTCAATGATATGATACCATTAGGAAAGACTATAGAACCAAAACTAAATAAATGGGACTATGCTAAACTTAAAAGTTTCTGAATGGCAAAAGAAACAAGTGACATTTAAAACTAAATGACAGCTAACTGACTGGGAGAAAATATTCACACTCAATGTATCAGATAAAGGGTTGACATCAAGGATCTATAAAGTACTCACAAAGATTTTAAAGCAAATCTAAAAGCCCCCTTAAAAATGGGGAAAGGAAATGAACAGACAATTCTCTGAGGAAGATCAATGGATAGCCAACAGACACATGAAAAAATATTCATCATTGCTTCTTATTAGGGAAATCTAAATTAAGACAGTAGGGAGGGATAGCACTGCAGGTAGGGCATTTGCCTTGCATGCTGCCTACATGGCCAACCCGAGTTCGATTCCTCCACCCCTGTCGGAGAGCCTGGCAAGCTCCCGAGAGTATCTCGCCCGCGTGGCAAAGCCTGGCAAACTACCTGTGGCATATTCGATATGCCAAACACAGTAACATGTCTCACAATGTTACTGGGCCCGCTCGAGCAAATCGATGAACAATGGGAGGACAGTGACAGTGATTTATTTATTTGTTTATTGAATCACTGTGAGATAGACTCTTACAAAGCTGTTCATGATTAGGTGTCAGTCATACAGTGTTCCAACCCTCCACCAATATACATTTCCCAGCACCAGAGACCCCAATTTCCTTCCTATCATCCCCCATCCTACCACAAACCTTCCTCTATCACAGGCAATTGTCTCTGCTCTCATGCTCTCTTTCTGTCTCTGTCTTTGTCTCTGTCTCTCTGTCTCTGTCTCTCTCTGTCTCTCTCTGGCTCTCTCTCTCTCTCTCTCTCTTTTTCGGTTTGCAATACAGATACTAAAACACTGTCACTTTACCTACTTTTAACACTCATTTTTTTCCAGTATGATCATTTCCAACTATTATTGCCATACTTGTCTCTTCTCTATCATACCTACCTTCCACCCCCCCACACACACGTGGTAGATTCTGACCATTGTGGTAGATTCCACCCATTGACCAGTGGAATGGTCCTCCAGTCCTCCTCAAAGCTATCATTGAGACTTGAATAAGGGATAAAAAAACTGTTCAAACAAGAGCTGACAACGTTTAGCTGGAGAACCCAGGAGAAATGAACAGATTATTATTTGGGTCATATACTTTCCCAAAGTAGAACGATTAGGAAATAGAAAGCCTAAGCATAAAATTGCATGGAAATTGAAACAGCAATTAATGTGCCCTAGAATAAAAGTCTCAGTCCAGATGGGTTCACTGGTGTATTATCTAACCTTCAAAGAAGATTTACTTCCTTTACTCCTTAAGCTCTTTCAAAATATTGTAGACACAGGAAGGCTTCTTATCATCTTTTATGAAGCTAACATCAAACTAATATCCAATGTAGGCAGAGATACTTCCAGAAAAGAAAATTTCAGATCAATCTTCCTGATAAATATAAATGTAAAAATCCTTAACAAGGTCTTAGCTAACTGAATCAAAATAAACTTACACCCTAATCAATTGGGATTCATCCCAGGAATGCAAAGATGGTTCAACATATGCAAATCAGTTGACATAATATACCACATTAATAACAAGAAAGGCAAAAATCATATGATAATATTAATTGATGCAGAGAAAGTCTTTGACAGGATTCAACATTCATTCATAATAAAAAACATACAACAAAATAGGGGTAAAAACACAACCAGTATCATCCTTAATGGTGAAAAACTGAAAGAATCCCTCTGAGATCAGATACACCCTTATGTTGTTCACTCTTACCACTTCTATTCAACATAAAACTAGAAGTTCTGGCTACAGCAATCAGGCAAGAAAGACAAATCAAAGGGATCCTAATTGGAAAAAGAAGAACTCAAATTACCACTACTTGCGGATGCCTTGATAATAGATAGATAGATAGATAGATAGATAGATAGATAGATAGAGAACTTTAAAGAGTCCACAAAAAGCTCCTAGAAACAATAAACCAATACAGTAAATTGTCCAGCTACAAAGTCAACACAAAAAATTAGTTTCCTACTTATATACAAAGAATAAATAAGATAAGGAAGCCTTCAATGAGTCTATTCTATTTAAAATAGTATCCAAAGACATCAAGAATCATTATTCCTGAATCTATAAAGGTCAATAATAAATTTTATATGAAATCAGAAATGACCATAGGTAGTCACATTGAAAAATAAGAAAGTGGGAAGCATTTCATTACTTAATTTGGAACTGTATTATAAAGCTCTAAGTGATCAGAACTGCATGGTAGTGGAATAAAGAAAGATCCTCTGATCAATGGGTCAGAATCAAATGTCCTGTGATAAACCCAATATATAAAGTACATTGAGGAAAATACAGGCAGAACACTTCACAATTTGGACCTCAAAGGCATCTTCAATGACTGATACCACTGGGCAAAGGCAATACAATCAAATATAAACTAATGGGACAATATTAAGTAAAAGAGCTTCTGCATGGCAAAAAAACATGAGCTAAAGTTTGGGAAAATTTGCATTCAACACATCAAACAAATGTTTAATATATAGGATATATAAAGTACTCACAACGATCAACCAAAAAAATCAAAAAGTCCTATCAAAAATTGGGGAGAGGAATTGAATAGACACTTCTCAAAGGAAGACAGGCCAATGACCATTAGGCACATGAAAAAATGCTCAGCATCAGAGAAATCCAAATGAAAACAATATATCACCTCAGACCAGTGAGAATGTTAGGTATCAAAAGCAGTATGAACACTCTGCTGACTGGAATGTGATGAAAAGGAACTCTCATTTACTGATGCTGGAAATGTTGCCTCGAACAAACCCTGTGGAAAACAGTATGGAGAGTTCTTAGAATTGAACTGCCATATGACCCAACAATTCCAATTTGGAGCATCTACCCCAGGACATAAAAACACACTCTCACAAGGACATAAGCACACCATTATGCTGCACTCCATACAGTAGCTAAGATAAAGAATCAACCCAGGTATCCAGTGACAGCTGAATGGATTATGAATGTGTGGTATACATACACAGTGGAACACTATGCAGCTTCAAGGAACAATAAAATCATGCAATTTGCTGCAACGTGGTTTGAACTGAAAGATATTATGTTGAGTGAAGTAAGCCCGGTAGAACCTGACAAGTTACCCGTGACCTACTCGATATACCAAAACCAGTAACAATGATGGTCCTCATTTTCCTGAAAAAGCCCCCAATATGCCATCGGGCTACACTAGCATGTGACAGGGACGAATGGAGACATTACTGGCACCCTCTTGAGCAAATCCATAAACAACGAA
>JAOXYA010034417.1:0-12848 GCA_028565675.1 Sorex palustris
AAAAAGTCTAGTGTTTTAGACTACATGGAAACAAGTGGATAGTGTATCTACTTACCTGAATTTTCCTTTAATAATACTTCAATGCTTAGTTCAATTTTACTGTATTTTTGTAAATAAAATTCTATATCATACAATTTACTTAGGAAGCAATCACCAGTGCCAATATGAACTCCATTTAAATATAATTTAATAATTATAAAGTAGTATATTAAATGACTTTGCTACATTTTATTTGCTCATATCTTTATATTAAGCATTTTCATTGTTTAAATTGTTCATACTAAAACTATGCTGCGATATCTTTGGGTTGCATTTTTTCTTTATTTTAAATTATTTCCTCAAAATCTACTTGTAGATATGAAGCTATTGGCTAAAAGGATCTGAAAGTTTTCATGGTGCTAAGAAGAGCTAATTTGCAGGGCAATATGTTATAGATGGTGAGTTTAACATATGCCTATTTTGATGGCACACCATCATTACTTATCTATCAAACTTCACATCCTTTATGCATTGATTGATTTCCTTTTTATTTCTGGTATTTATTCTCATCACCCCTCTTCTTACCACTGGAGACCAGATTGATATGCTTTACATATTTTTCTTTAATTGTATATAACCATGTAAACATGCATTTGGATCTCACATTGTTTCTTATTCATTCATCCAACACTAGTTTTAAGATCTATTTATCATGTTCTATATAAATCTATGCTTTCTGAGTGTCTCATGGTATGCTAGCCCATGTATTCCTCCTGTTATCAATAATGCTTATCTTTTATAAAGAGAAAATTTTTTATTTCAGTGTTTGGCATATCAAATATGCCATGGGGATCTTGCCAGGCTCTGCCAGGCGGGCAGGATACTCTCGGTAGCTTGCTGGGCTCTTTGAGTGGTGCCGAGGAATTGAACCTGGCTCGAAGGGGCTGGCCTCCTGCAAGGTTAATGCCCTACGGGTATGCTATCTATCTGGCTGTGACATCTGTCATCCCATTGATTGTCAGGATTGATTCAGCTGATCTGTCTGGCTAGGCGGGTGTCCCCTTCCTCTCTCACTACTCCATGTGCATCCCCTCTCGAAGCTGCGTGCTCAGTGGAAGAGGACAGCCTTCCCCAAATAAAGGCATAAATACATGCTCATATATTTCAGGACCCCCAAACTGAAGCACTCTTTCTGCTCTCAAAAGGAACATCTTGCAGTCTTGGAAACCACTGCTACATCACTCATAATAGTATCATAAGAGAAATCAATGTGTAGAATTAAAAATATTTTGTTAATGGTTATTGAGTTTAGAGTTAACACTACACACTCAAAAAAAAAATCTACCCTTGAACTTGTGACAAAAACTCTTTGTTGTTTGCCAGTTACCATTTCCCCTATCTTATGGGGGACAAGCAACTCTACAGTTTAGTCATTTCATGGTTTCCAAGAATAACAATATGTGGAAACCATTCCTGTATCTAGAGCCACTTGTGTAATGAGGTTCAGATAAATATGAACAGAAATACCTCATACTCAAGGGTCATTTCAACTTCTTGCTTATGGTCTTGAAGGGCTGGGGTATGTCCTTCCTTCTCTTTGTTCATTAGATAATTTTTTGAGAACTTGAAATAGTAGATAAAAGTAAATCCCACCAAACATTAGAAATATGTTAGAAAATGTAAGCTAAGACTTTTCCCCCTCTGACAAAGTCCATGTTTGCTCTTTAAGCATGGTTTTTGCTTTCTCTCTCCTCATATTTCTCTAAGTAAATTTCTTTAAATAAAACCACTTCACTAAAAAAAGTTAGCTGAAAGGTGTCAGAGATCCTTAGTGATTCATGGGACACAAATGCCACAGAAACTTAGACCTTTAGGAAAAAGCAAAATAACTTCAATCTGTAAAAAGCAGTTATTTTAGATTGTTGTCACAAATGCCTTATCCTGTCTATTAGCCTTACATTTATATTTTTTGAGGGCGAAAGCACTTTTGTGTAACAAAGGTAGACAACAGGACTAATAAAAAATTGGTTTGGGGAGCTGAAAAGATGGGTAAGGTGCTTATCTTAAACACAATTGAAATTGGCCTAAAGATAACAACAACAAAAAAATTGGCATTTGGCATTTTAATTTCAGGTGAAGCAATACATAGGAGAGAACAGAAAGGATTGAATTTAAATTCTGATTTCTCTAAACAATTGAAAAATGCTGGAAGGGAAATAATTTACAGAGGATTAAAAGATGATAAATCTTGTTCTCCCGTTGTTCATCGAGTTGCTCAAGCGGGCCCAGTAACGTCTCCATCATGAGACTTGTTACTGTGTTTGGCATATCGAATACGTCACGGGGAACTTGCCAGGCTCTGCCTTGAGGGCGAGATACTCTTGGTAGCTTGCCGGGCTCTCCGAGAGGGGCAAAGGAATTGAACTCCGGTTGGCCATATTGGCCACTTGTAAGGCAAACGCCCTACCGTGTGTGCTAAATGGGCTTCCTATACACACACATACACACACAGGAGCAGAGAGTACTGAGGGCAGGGTGCTTGCCTTGAACTCTCTGGGTTTGATCCTTACTCTCCATATGGTCCCCAAGCACTGTAAGGAATGATCCCTGAGCACAGAGCCAGGAGTAAACCCTGAGCACATTGGGTTGTGGCCCCAAAACAGAAAAAAATAAGAAATATTATATATATAATATTTATAAACAAACAAACAAACAAACACTGTCCTCCCATTGTTCATCAATTTGCTCAAGCCCAGTAACATCTCCATTGTGAGACTTCTTGTTACTGTGTTTGGCAGATTGAATACATCACGGGGAGATTGCCAGGCTCTCTGAGAGGGGTGGAGGAATCAAACCTGGCTAGGTCAGGCTGGCTGAGCACAAGGCAAAAGCCCTACCTCTATGCTATCACTCCAGCCATATAAACATTATGTTAACTTACATAAATATTATAAATATTATATACATGTATATGTATTTGGATGACCAAATATATAGACCCCCATATATATCTGGTTGCTATTCACAGACACTGTCACAACACCACCCAAAACCTTGAAATTTTCTGTAAAAGAGTGATAAAGCTGCCTCTTATTATGTTAATAGGGTACTTTGGGTAACACTGCCAGGATAGGTTGCCAGGGAAACCAGTAAGAATAGAGGGTGGAACTTTCAGCCTAACCTCTAGGCCTCTGGGGAGGGGTGGCCTGGGCTTGTGCTCAGATACCAACAGTGAGTTCATCAGTCCTGCCTGAATAATAAAGTCTTTGTTCTACCTGACAGGGAGAGGGCTTCCAGACACTTCCATATTAGTTAGTCTGGAGACTGGAGAGAAAGGCATTCTGACAGGGCGAGGAAACTCTAAGGCCTTTTTCCATACCTTGCCCAATGCTTTTTCCCACCTGACTATTGCTTCCTCTCCTTTATTATCCCTTTGATAGTTGGTGAACTAGCAAAAAGAAATCCCAATTTCTCAAAATGACCTTTCTATGATGCGTTCTTGCAGCATTTAAATGGAGAAAGTGGTAAGAGACAGTGTGAAATAGGGATATGTCAGGGGTGTGAGAAGATGGGTCTTCCTGGTGCCAGGGAACCTGCATGAAATAGATTCTGCCAGATCTGGACCAGAAACTATTCATCTCTGTATCCTCTCCCTCATTTTCATTGTACAGGTTCTTTACAAATATAATAAATATTCACCCACCAACCTTTGTAAAAAAGGTATAAAAGGCAAAGACTCCAGTCTTTCTCAGGAATCCTGCTTTAGGAGATTCCCTTCTATTCCGGAGGATACCTGCCTTCCTATCCCCTCCCTCCTTCCTTCCTTTACCTTAAATAAAGCTTTTAATGAATTAGGCTATTTGCTTTTAGGTTCCTTACATTTCATTTTGCCTGTTTAAGGACAAGAAACTGAGCATTGGGGCTGGCCCACGGTGTATGGACTTTAAAAGAGAAGTTTAAATTCAATGTATGATTCCAAGTCCAAGAATTTAGACTTCATGAGATGTTTCTCTGTTTTGTGAATTCTAGAAATTAAATTAAAAATTATTACACTATCCTAAAACCTTATAACTAAAAATAATGAATTTATTTTCGTTCCCTTTGCAGCATTAATGAATTTCTCTTATTTTAACCTTTCTGCTTTTAGGTTTTCTTTATATTACTATATGTATAAAATAACATATTTCCATATAAATTATCATTTATTATATTACCATATTAGATAAAGTTTTAGCATTTTCGATTCTTGTGGGCCAGTTTTAGTCCCAATTAAACATTGGAAATACAGTTTTTTTTAAAAAAACTGCAATATTTTAGGTCCAGAGCTGTACTATAGTGGATAGGGTATTTGCTTTGCATGTGGGGAGCCTAGCTTCAATCCCTGAGCTCTGCAAAAAGTAATATGTGAGTACAGAGTCAGGAAGAAACTCTCAGTGCAGACAGGTATTACACAAAAGACCCCCCAAAAAAATTAAAAAATAAAAATGTAATATTATAATTAAAGTAGTTTGATGACTCAATAACCCTTGACTCCAAAATATATGGAGTTGAAGGACAGAGAATAAAAGAAATCAGTAGTAAGAAGTAGAAGAGAAAGAATTACAGGTGTGTGGAGGTGTCAAAATACAGCATACCACTCCTCCGTTCTGTAGAGGAGTGGTATGCTGTATACCCAGAGTGCAGGAGATCCAAACCACAGCAACCAAACTTAAAAATTTGCCTGTCAAAAACGTAACACCCATAAGGAGAGAGATAGAGCAAAAGGGAATGCCCTGCCACAGAGGCGGGATGGGGTGGGGGAGACAGGCTGGGGATGGTGGGAGGGAACCTGGGGACATGGTGCTGGGAAGTGTACACTGGTGGAGGGATGGGTGTTGGAAGACTGTCTGACTGAAATCCAGCCATGAACAGCTTTGTAAATTAATTAATTAATTATTTTTAAAAAGCACATATTTCTAGTACAGGGCCCTCTCTTCAGATATCTAGTAACGGGTCCTTTCCGATATTGTTATTTATCTAAGAATTTTTCATTTGCAAATTAAATTTATATTACTTTTACAAATTATAAAGAAGTGATATTTAAAAATAAAAAATAATAGTAAATAAAATAAGTACAGATCCGAAGGGAGGAGATGAAGCTGTTCCCCTTTACAGATGATGTGATATTCTCCATTAGAAAGAAGTCCAAGGAATCTGCAAAAAAAGAAAAAAGGAAAAACCAATTAGAACTAATAAGCGAGTTCCGCAAGGTCTCAGGATACAAAATTAATACACAAAAATCAGTTGTACTTCTACAGAAAAGCATGAGAAACAGAAATAAATACAGAGTATAAATACAGAGTATTGCCCCCTGCAATTGCTCAAATTAGGGGGAAATAGGTGTAAATCCAGTCCAACGTGTGCAGGACCATACCAGCCTCAGCATATGGCGCATACTGATGGAGCTCCACGCCTGCATCCCGCAGAGATGCTGCTTAAGCGCACATCCCAGGGGGCCCTCACCTGGGCCTTCGCAGCTGTCTGCCTTTGACTTGGCCTCACTGTTCTAGCTTTCCCCAACATTGTGATTCTTGCGGCTACATTTCTTCGGAGCTCAGATGATAAGCATGAGAATAATTACATTAGGATACAGCGCCAGTGACATCATCGGGGCGGGGGGTGGCGAGGGGGGGATGATGGCTCCACGGCTGTTATTTTCAGGAGAGAGGGAAGGAAACATACAACAGGAGTGAGGAGGTCGATCAGCAAAACCGAGGCCGGTGCAAAGTGCAGAAAGGAATTCAGGCGGGACCCCGATGCGATGCCGAAGGGGCTATGGGGAGTCCCTGTGAGCTGTGTGTGTGGGACCTCCTCGGTGGGGAAAGAGGTGGGCGAGTGCTTTTAAAAAAGGGACGGTCCTGTCACCCCAGGGCTTTGCACCACCTGCTACCCAGCCTTGACCAGATTGCTCTGTGAAATACGGCCACTTCTATTTCCTGACTCAACTTCTGTTTCCTCACTTGCAAGCCCATCCGGGGCGAGCGGGGGAGAGCTGAGAGGGAAATTTTGGTTTTGGTTTTTGGGCCTCACCTAGTGGTGCTCAGGGCTTACTCCTGGCTCTGTGCTCAGGGATCACTCCTGGAGGGTGTCGGGGATCTTGAGGGCGGGGTGCACACAAGGCAAGGGCTCCACCGGCTGTCCTATCTCTCCACCCCCAGAAAGAGAAAATTTGATCGCAGATGCCTTGAGCTCCGACAGCAGAGAGCTAATTTTATCAGCTCTTACCCACATTAAGGCTATTTACAGAAAGGCAAGACCACATCAAGGCAACAAAAAAATGTTCCCCTGAGGTCTTAGGTTCTTTGATTTGAAAAATGGAGTTTCCAGTGGTCTTCCTGCTTCCTTTTTTTTTGTTTTTGTTTTTGTTTTGGGGGTCACACTCACGTGATGCTCAGGGTTCAGGGGTTACTCCTGGCTCTGCACTCAGGAATCTCTCCTGGTGGGAGTTGGGGTGGGGGGAACCATATATGGTTCTGGGGTCGACTCTGGTTGACAGCGTGCAAGGCAAGTGCCTTACCCACTGTACTCTCGCTCCAGCCCCTCGTTCTTCTTCCTAGAAAGTAGTTTTGCCAGGGGCTCTCCTTGGCTCTGTGCTCAGGAATGATCCCTGGAGGTGCTCAGAGACCAAACGTGCTGTTGGGGTTTGAACTGTGGTCGGCCACATTCCAGGAAAACACCTTATCTGCTGTACCTTCCCACTCACCCAAAACGTTCTATTTTATTGTTGCCAGGTACTGAGCCCAGGGCCTCACTGGTGCAAAGTCTGAAGTCTGCCCCTGAGCCAGACCCCAAATGCAGCTTTTCTTGATTTCTTTACTAAAACGTAACTCTGCGTCTGTCCAAGTTGGGCTGCTCCCAAGGACCAGAGCCCACAGGCTGCTCTTCTGTCTGTCTGTCTGTCTGTCTGTCTGTCTGTGATGGGAATTGGTACGGGAGCTGCAGACCCCGAGAAGCCCTGATCACCATCAGGGCCAGCGGAGGTGATGCTCTCGACTCTCACCGCCCAAATGCAGCCCGCAGCTCAGGGCAGCAGCGGGGAAAGGTTCCAGTGGGAATCAGGCAGCCAAGACTCCATGCCAGGGCAGCCTTAGCAGAGTGGGGGTCTCACTTGCTGATCCTCGGATTCCCGCAGGTCCTTGGATGGATGAGGGTCCCCACTCTGGGAGCTCAAACTGCCTTTCTCAGCCTCCCAGTCCAAATGCAAATCCCAGAAAACAGTTGACAGACAATCTGGAATCCTGCTTCGTTAGAGACTGGTCATCCATGAACCCATTCCTGTTCCCTGTATAAAATGAGTCACCCAGGGGCTAGAGAGAATACTGGGGTGGGAAATTTCCTGCATGGAGCTGACCCGGGTTCAATCTTTAGCATCATGTATGGTTCCCTGAGGACCACTAGGAGTGAACCCTGAGTGCAGAGCCAGGAGTAAATCTTGAGTGTCACTGGACATATTCCAATGCCCTCGATCCCCTGCCACCCCACCACCAATGTCCCACAAATCAGGGATGAAGTATAAGGGCCCACATTTGATTGCTGGCACTACATGGTCTCCTGAGCACCACTGGGAATAATTTCCAAGCACAGAGTAGCCCCTGAACACTACCACACATGGACCAAAGAGGAGAAGAAAGAGGAGGAGAAGGGGAAGGAGGAGGAGGAGAAATATGGGTAATGTTTATTTAATTTGCCCAAATACATTTATGTTCTTTTGAAAATGTTATTCTAGAATACACAATAATATAGCTCTCAGAATTTATTCAATAAAGAATGAGAAACAGAGGCTGGAGCAATAGTACAGCGAGTAGGGCATTTGCCTTGCGTGCAGCTGACCCGGGCATCCTATATTATCCTCTGAGCACCACCAGGAGTAATTCCTGAGTGCAGAGCTAGGAGTAACCTCTGAGCACCATCAGGCATGCTCCCTCACGCTCAAAAAAAAAAAAAGACAAAAATAAATAAAATAAAATCACCTTTAAAAAAATAAAAGAGAGGGGCTGGAGCAATAGCACAGGGGATAGGGCGGTTGCCTTGCACGTGGCCAACCTGGATTCGATTCCCAGCATCCCATATGGTCCCCTGAGCACCACCAAGAGTAATTTCTGAGTGTAAAGCCAGGAATAACCCCTGTGCATTGCCGGGTGTGACTTGCACGCGGCCAACCCGGGTTCGATTCCCAGCATCTCATATGGTCCCCTGAGCACCTCCAGGAATAATTTCTGAGTGCAAAGCCAGGAATAACCCCTGTGCATTGCCGGGTGTGACCCAAAAGAAGCAAATAATAATAATAATGATAACAAAAAATAAAGAGAAACAGTTAAGATTCATTTTCCTCTATCCAAGGACAGAGAGAAATGTGATGAAACTATTTTCTTTGCCTTGTGCCTTAGTTTTCAATGGGCTCTATGAAGGATTAGCACGTATCGTTTCTTTTAACTGGTTCTGTTGTTTTATTTAAGTCATCTTTATGGGTCTGGAAAGTAAATAATAGAGAATAATATAATTTCAATTAAATACCCTTTTCAATAAACTTTTGGTGGCAGTCCTAAAGTGTGCATATATTATAGATGTTGCGGTTTTGGTTTTCTCCTCTCTCTGCCGTGGCCATGTCCCAGATTGGCACTCCCAGCCATCGGAGCAGGGATGGACTCAGACACCCGGGCAGCGGGTGTCGGCTTTCTGTGTGCTTCCAGCAGCCTCGTCCAGCAGTCCTGGCTGGGATGCCCTTTCGGGTCCCTCGTCCTGCAGTTGCGCCTCTGCAGGACTGTGCCCAGGGAGCTGCCTGCCTCCAGCCGAGGCCCTAAGTAGGGAGGAGTGGTTCCCTAAAGACCCCGAGGCTCTTACCAAAAGCATTCTTGCTGGCCATTACCCCGCAGGCAGGCGGCTAGCCAAGGGCTTTCCGCTAAATCACTTTGGGCCAGATCCCTGGAGCCAAGCAGACATGCTTCCATTTGATCACTTGCCTGTCTGGGTGGAGAGGGTCTGTGATGTGTCTCTTACTGACTGGACCGGGAGGTTCTTTTTTTTTTTTCTTTTTGGGTCACACCCAGCGATGCACAGGGGTTACTCCTGGCTCCTACACTCAGAAATCACTCTCTTGATGGTGCTTGGGGGACCATATGGGATGCTGGGAATCGAACCCGGGTCGGCCGCGTGCAAGGCAAATGCCCTACCCGCTGTGCTACTGTTCCAGCCCCTGAACCGGGAGGTTCTGAGGGGGCAGAAATCACCTCAGCCAGGCCCGGTGGCTGTTGCATTCTCAGCGTTCCTTCCGCTCTCTCTTCCTCCGCACCTTCCAGAACCACGGCTCCAGTCCTAACCCCGGGCTGGGTGCAGGGACCCTATCTCCCGCCTCCCAGATTCTTGGATGGAGGGAACTCAAACCCCGTTTGCTGTTCTCATCCCCAAATGCTCCCCAAATCCTTCGCTCAGTCAAAGCTGTCAGCAGCCATGGCCACCCAGTGAGTTCCTCCTCCAGTCTCCCCAACACTGCTCAACCCAGACACCACCCCCCACCACACACACACCTCGACTGACACCAAAGTTGCTGGGTTGCTGGGCTCTAGACGGCCTGTGTCTGCCTCTGGAGACTAGTATCAGGTGTCAGCTCTCTCCAAGAAGCCCTCCAGGATACACGCCCCAGTCCCCCAAGCTGAGAGCCCTTCCCTAGAATCCTCCAGTCCCGCTCCTTCTCTCTACCTTCTGGCTTCTGGCATTCATTCACGCACACCTGGCTTCATTCATCCTTGCCTCCTTCACTGCTTCACTTGACAGCAATCTGGCTGCTGTGGGTGGTCGGTCAGCTGATCTCTCCCTAGAGATCAGCATTACCCAACTGGCGGCCTGATGGCCCCCTTAGGTCCCCAGGATGTTCCGAGGGGAACAGGTGAAAATCATGTGTATAGAAGGCCAGGACACAAGAGTAGGGGGCCAGTTATCAGGGCAAAATGAGCCCGGGGAAGGAAACGAGGGAGGAAGGGGCCGCGAGATACAGCTTGGGGCGTGAGCCCAGCAACTCCGGAACTCTGGCCCTTTAGCCCAGCCCGGCATGTCCCAGGAGTGCATCAGCCATCAGGTGCATGACTGAGTCGGCATGGCTCGGTGGAGGGACGTGGTTCCGGGCATGAGATCAGAGGCAGGGGGTGCGGCTGTCTCTGTGGGTGCGGTCCTAGTTCTGCAGCTGGCAGGGGTGGAGTTGGCTGCGATCAAAGGGCAGAGAATGCGGCTCTATTCTGGCCTCCTAACAGGGCTCCTGCAGTGCTCAGGGGCCTTCGGGTCTGCACCCAGCGATGGACAGGGGACCACGTGGTCCGAGGGTTCGAACGGCCGCCAGCCGCATGCGGATATATTTCTCTGCCCCCCACCGCACTCTCACCCGCCAGCCTCTCTCTGGTCCACCTACTCGCCCTGGCTCAGCCCTCCAGCCCCATCCGTGAGCTGCAGTGAGCTGCACCGCCACCAGGTGGCAGGCTCGCCCACTCCACAGAGCCGGGAATTGGGCTTGGCTGAGGGATTGTTGATTTGGTCGTTCATTCATTCATGCTTTTTATTGCCCAAGCTTTCTGGAGTCCTGACATGTGCCGGCAGGCATTGTGCGAGGTGTGAGGAGGAAGCAGGAGTGGCCAGCAGGAGGTCTGCGCTCCAGACCCCGAGTCCAGCTCCTGCGCACCGACACCGCGCGCCCCGCCCCGGGGGTCCCCAAGGTCCCAGATGGTGGCCGTGTCTGGGGTCAGTCTGCTGCCCGGAGCGGTCCCTTGACAGTCACCGTCCTTCGGCAGGAGCCATGCATGGGGCAGCGGGCCTGAGCAGGCTTGCACGGCCACCCGGAGCCCTGTTCTCCGGCGCCCGCAGCGCGGCTCAGGTGCAACAGTGTCCAGGGTTTGAGGTTTGCTCCATCGCGGATTCCTCTAACCCCGCCTGACTCAAGAGACAGAGCCTGTTCCCTCTCCCTCCCTTCCCTCTGCTGGGCTCTGGCCCTTTCTCCTAGCAAGGCGCACCCTGAGAGCAGGCAGTGTCTGCCTGGAGCACCACAGGGTGGGAGCAAGGAGGGGGCGTCCAGGGAGCTTCCAGCACCTTCCTCCTTTCCTCTAGCTTGGCTTCTCCCCAGCCCCTTGGGGAGCCCAGAGCCTTGACCTGGGTCTCCCCTGAGCTGCAGCTGTTGGAAGGCAGAACCTTCTCAGAGGGAGCCACAGGGAGTGCACTGCTGGGTTTGGGGTGCTGAGAACTCAGCAGAGGGTCCAAGTGCCCAGCGCTAAACATATTCCGAGGACCCCCATCTACAAGGAGCTCAGGTCTTGGCCGCTTCCTAAGCTCTGGGACTCTGGAGTGGGGGGAGGGTGACCCCCTCGGGTCCCCCTGGGAGTAGTCAGCCGTGAGCCTCCCCTGGGGAGCAGTCCCTGGGCAGGTGGGCCTGGCTTCTCCTCACCTCTCCTCCTACCAAGCTCACCCCGCTGCTGGGAAGCCCCTTGCTCAGCGGGAACTGACTGTATCCTCTGAGTCACAGCTCAGCTCAGCTGCAAAGCATCTAGCCATGCCCATGGCCTTGGCATTGGGCCCACGGGCCTTGCCAACAGTCCCCCCAGGACATTCCCCTCCCCCCATGCCCCACACATGCACCTTCTGTGCCTGTGGCCACTAAAACCTGCCCCACCCCCCAGAAATCCTCTTTGAGAAGTGGGGGTGGCAAAGCACCCCCTCCCCGATTCTCCCAGGTGGGGTGGGAGTCCCGGGCTTATCAGCTCATCACATTCCAATCATTCCCCGTGGGCAGGGAGGGGGCAGTTGAGAATGCTGCCTGACTTCAATATCTGGAGTCTGAGAACCTCCAATCCCTCCCTCTCCCCCAGACCTGGACCTCGAGTTCCCCAGGGGCCTTCCAGAACCTTCCACCATGGCCCCATGTCTAGCTCCTAATGCTTTCCTGTCCTGCTCTTCCTTTCTGTCCGTTTCTCTTCTCTCTTCGGCCATTCCCAGAGTCTGGGGTAGAAGTGGAGGGTGAGTCTGGAGTTCTCTTCCTGGTCTCTCTCGCCTGGGAACTCTGGGTGCCCTGCCCCCCACTCCCCCTCATCTCCCAGGATGCCCTGGGTCCAGGACTTGCTCTTTCTGGTTCTGGACTCCTTGGAGCTCCTGGAGTCCTGGGCTTCACATCCTTGGGTTCTCAGTCCCACTCTCCCAGGTATGTCCAGGAGACAGTCCCCCTCAAGACCTCCTTCCAAATAGTGATAGTATAGAGGGTAGGGGGTTTGCTTTGCATGCAGCCAAACTGGGTTCAACCTGGCCCCCTGAGCACTGCCAGAAGTGATTCCTGAGTGCAGAGCCAGGAGTAACTCCTGAGCATTGCCGGGTCTGGCCTGTGCCCATCCCCCAAATGGCACTGAACAGTTTCTCCACTGGCCTCCCCATCCCCCCAGCCCTGGGGGCCCTTGCTATCTTGCTCCAGATGGGGGTGGGGGGGTTCCTGCCCAGCTACACACAGAATGTGTGGTTACTGCGCCCCATACCTGAGCAGGTGTGCTGTTCCCCTAAGACACATGCACGCCTCCGGGCTACCTCGATGTCCTGATCACAGAGATGGTTGGCGAGAGCCGGGATCCAAGAACCTCAAGTTCTAATTCTACCTGGGCCAACCCACCCTGGGACCTGAGGCTAGTTAGAGCTCTTGCTGAGCCCGATTCCCCAAGGAAGGTGGGAATGGGCAGGGGGTGGGCGGGGGTCTCGTGTTCTATATTTCTAATCAGTTTTTTTCTTTTTTGGGTGACACCTGGTGATGCACAGGGGTTACTCCTGGCTCTGCACTCAGGAGTTACTCCTGGCGGTGCTCAGGGGACCATATG
>JAOXYA010034424.1:0-12848 GCA_028565675.1 Sorex palustris
GGCATCAGGAACGAGGCTGTTTCTCATAAACATTGTCTTCGTAAGATTCAGCTGTAGTCTGACCTTTCCACACTCACGGTCAAAGTCGGCCAGCATTTGTGCTGCTTGGCTGATGTTTGGTGTTACTAAAACAATATCATCAGCAAAGTGGAGGTGGTGTAGTTGCCGACCATCTATCTTCACTCCCATTCCTTCCCATTCCGGGAGAAGAATTGTTCCTCGGAACATGCGTTCGGGAATCAATCCTGGAAATTCCTGGAATTCCAGCCAATTCCAGGAAATTCCTGGAGTACTCTGTACAGTACAGGGGATAAAATAAGAGTCAGTTGCATACAAGGTAAGTGCTTAACCTCTGCACTATCTCTAGTTCCTGCTTACCATTGTTAAGCACTTACCTTGTTTGTTTGTTTGTTTTTCAACAATTTTTTTAATGTTCTAATTAAAAAGAGTTAAATAACCCTTAAATTTTATGACACACAAGAAATGTGAGGTTTGGAAATAAAGTGAAACCATTTAACAACTTATTCATAAAGGTAATAAGGTCTCAGGAGATAATAAATCTGGAAGCAAAGAACTTAATTTTCACATGGATTTCAAAGAGGTCCAAATATGATGTGTGCTTGGGAGAGAGATTTCTACTCTCATGTCTCTGTGAATTAGGAGGTATTAAGGGAGTTGCTTAGGTTAGCAAGGTTAGCGCTTACCAATATATCAACTATCACTGACTAGGAAAGAAATTTTTCCTCCTAGGATTTCCTTGCCAGAATTTGACACTTAATGATATTTCAAGGGTTCTCTCACAGTTCTTGAGTGAACCCATCTATGTTTTAGTGGAAGCATGAATATTAAGGGTCCAATATCCTTTTCTTGAAATACATAACAAACTCTAAGAGTGCAGACTTGAGAATCTGTTGTGGAGGGAATTCTAAGGATAAATTTTCTTGATGAATAAATGAATATTATCAACTGAGAACATTATCAACTGAGAAAAGGGTTGAGTAAAATGACACCAAAGGTCCAAATAAGAACCAGATGGTTCCTGTCATATTGTGTTCTACCATGATTCTTAGCATTAGGCATTGCTTTATCTTTAATTCTATTACAGGAGACTTAATCCAAAGTCATGGGCAGAAAGTAGCAAAGAGAGTGAGTCACACATCTCAAGTTGGTGATGTCACTCACTGAACGGAAAATGCAAAAGGATTGTAACTTTCTGAGGAGAGAGCTAAATATTTGAATTTTATTTTAGTTTTTTGGGGACGATGCATGGAACATGGAACAATGGAACACCTGAAATGTAATTAGAAATATCATGAAGTGAATATGGACTCACATCACTTACCCAAATGAAGTGCAAAATTTAGTATCAGCCTTGTGAGACATGGCACGAAAGCTTGCCAAGGTGTCTGGTGTCATTTAGTGACGCAGGAGGGCTCTTCAGGTCATATGCCAGGTTGACTGATGATAGCATTGTATTACTTTGGGAGGTGACCTCTTTCAGGCGGGGGCAGGACCTTGAAGTACAAGACCTCGGCTCCATAGTCACCCTGGCACGAATGCTCACTGGGTCTCCTGCTGGAGCTCAGTCATGCTCTCTACTCACATGATTCAGGCAAACAGCCAGGACCATACTTTTCTGTTTTTAGGAAGAGCATGAAGTTTTTATTTTATTTTTTAAAACTTTTTTATTGATTCACTGTGAGATAGACTATTACCAAGTTGTTCATGATTGGATTTCATTCATATAGTATTCCAATATCCATCCCTCCACCAGTGTACATTTCCCAGTACCAGTGTTCCCAGGATCCCTCCTATCCCCCCCAACCCCCACCCCATTGCCTGCCTCTATGGTATGCACTTCTCTCTGTCTCTCTGTCTCTCTGTCTCTGTCTCTCTTTCTCTCTCTCTCCTCTCACCTTTTGGGCATTGTGCTTTGCAATATTGATACTGAGAGGTTATCAATAATATCACTTACCTATTTCATTTATTTTTTGTTTTGCAAGTTATTGCTTTCTTTTACTGAGAGTTACTATGTAAGCCTCGCATACTGGAGTCTTAGAATATTTGAATAATTACATGCAACACTGGGCTGGAGCAATAGCACAGAGGTAGGGCGTTTGCCTTGCACGCAGCCAATATGGCCGACCCAAGTTCGATTCCTCCGCCCCTCTCAGAGAGCCCGGCAAACTACCGAGAGTATCTTGCCAGCATGGCAGAGCCTAACAAGCTACCCATGATGTACTCGATATGCCAAACACAGTAACAACAAAGTCTCCAATGGAGACGGTACTGGGCCCGCTTGAGCAAATTGATGAACAACGGGAGGACAGTGACAGTGACAGTGACATGCAACACTACTGAGAATACCTTTTACACTTCTGTACATTTATTTTAACAGGAAGAAAGCTATGAATTCTTTGATTATGCCTTCTTCTCAATGCCTTAGTGTTTTTTTTTTTTCAGATACTAGCGGTAGGGCGTTTGCCTTGCATGCAGCCAATATGGTTGACCTGAGTTCGATTCCTCTGTCCATCTCGGAGAGCCTGGCAAGCTACTGAGAGTATCGTGCCCGCACAGCAGAGCCTGGCAAGCTCCCCGTGACATATTCGATATGCCAAACACAGTAACAAGTGTCACAATGGAGACGTTACTGGGCCCGTTCGAGCAAATCAATGAACAATGGGATTACGTGACTGACCGTGACTTTTTGGGGCTGGAGTAATAGTATAGCTGGTAGGGTGCTTGTCTTGCAAACAATTGGCCCAGGTTTCATCCTTGGCATCCCACATAGTCTTCTGAATCCTTCACGAGTAACCCTGAACTATAGGGACAGGAGTAAGCCCTGAGTGTTGCTAGGTGTGGTCCAAATCCACCCTCAACCATGGGTTTTGAATACACTGAGATGTAAGTCTGAACCCAGGTATCACATGACTTTCCACCTCCCACCTGCATTATTTCGCATAGCCTAGAGAACTCTGACTACCACTTGGATGGTTCTGGCTCTGTCACAAGACCTGAGTGACTCTGCATCTTCAGGACCGACCATTGAACCTTCTAGCCTCGTTAGCTGAGTGTTGGTGGGAATGATCCTCCTGAATACAACTTGAGTGGATTTTATTGTATATGTACTATTTTGGGACTTCCTTTTCATCACTCAGCAGAATATCTTAGAAGCTACAAGGCTTTTCATTTTCGGAGTATAGAGTAAAAAGGTGAAAAAAAACCCCAAAATTTAATATACACCCCCCACCCTTGGATCACTAGGCATAGCCCCATATTTAAAAAAATTAAGAAAATAGGTCTGGAGAGATAGTACAGTGGGCAGGGCACTTGCCTTGCATGCGGCCAATCCAGGTTCAATCCTTGGTACCCCATATGGTCCTCCAAGCCCACCAGGAGTAATCCCTGCATGCAGAGTCAAGAGTAAGCCCTGAGCATTGCCAGGAGTGGCCCAAACCCCCTCCCCCAAACAACCCAAACAAAACCCCAAACTGCAGTATAGTATTAAAAATTTATTTATAAATAGAAAGTGATGGGTCCCAATATATAGGGATAGACATAGAAATGATATCAATGTTGAGATGCTAGTGCACACATACACTCAGGTACATGTATGGATATGAAGAGATAAGACCTGCCTGAACACAGCAATGTCAGCTAGCACACAGTCTTGGTATTTAGAAACTGTTCTCCACTAAATGGACTTTTTGAAGAAATGATTGACTCCAGGACTTGAGAATATATAGGATAAACCTGGAACATCTTTTTTCTGTGTGTGGCAGAAAGTAAGAAAATCTCAAAAAGCCATGGAGAACATCAAAAAGGTATAGAAGCAAGCTTGAGGAGATCACCCACTGGCTAAAAGGATAATAATTTGCATATCAAATTAAATAGTTGGAAAAAGTTTCCAACCAAATAATTAAACTCTTTCTGGAATGAAGGGTCCACCCCATCCAGCATGTATTTCTTGAAAACTCTTAAAGACTTATTTTGGCTTTATGGTCCTCAAAGATGGTAACAAGAATCTGACTTGAGGGCCAGAAAGATAGTACAGAGGGTAGTGCATTTGGCTTGTACATAGCTAACTGGGTTTGATCCCCCATACTCAACACTGCCAAGAGTAATGTCTGAGCACAGAGCCAGGAGTAAGTCGCAAGAACTGCTTAGTGTGGCCCAAAAAGAACAATAAAATCTGACTTAAATATATTTCTGAAGTTCCAAAAGTGGACTTTAGAAATAAAATTGATGGGGGTATGGTGCCACCAGCAGGTTAGCCTGTACCTTCAGTGCAAGTGCATCAGCAGCCTGATGGTGCCTTCAGGCTTCCTGATACCCCAAAATTGCCATTGTGCCTATGGCCGGACCCCAACAACTTGGGACCAAGTTTACCAAAAAATTAAACAGTCAAAAGTTAGGTATATGGAGCCACACCCACAAACCACCTCCAGCTCAGCTATACAGCTCATTTATTGGCCTTATCTCAGAGACCCATAGATAAATCTCAAAAGAGATCAAAAGCCATAGGTAATCTCAGACCCAAACAAGGCTGAACAGACTGGGGTAAATTGGAGGAGGGCAGGTTGGCCTGATGGCCTGCCCAAGCAGAGACCCCTGCAGCTGCTTGCTTCCACAATCCAAAATCGCAGCCTTATCCCTGACTAGACTCCACTATCTCAGCATGGACCTCACTAAGATATAATGTGCTGAAAATTCTGGTATGCGGACTTTGTGACTGAAATCACCAGGTTTTCTCAGAGTTAGGGTAGGCTACCTTCTACCACTTCCCAATACACATGGAAGCACTGGCAGTCACCCCACGAACCAACTCCAGTGCCACCCTGTAAGCTCTACTGCTGGCCTTGCTTCAGAGACCTCTAAATAAAACTCAAAAGAGATCAAAAGCCACAGGAAAGCTCAGACCCATGCATGGCTGAACAGACTTGGGTAAAATTGAAGGGGGCGGGTTGACCTGTGCCTGCCCAAGCAGAGCCTCTGGCAGCCACTTGCTTCCAACAATCCAAAATCGCCCCCAGCCTGACTCACCATCTCAGGATGGACTTCACCAAGATATAATCTGCCGAAAATTTTATACTATGGATCTTAACACACCAACAGCCCTGACCCAGAGACACAACAGTAAGTCCTAGAAGACATCACAGTGCCAGAGATCTCTCCAGGCCCCAAACTGGGCCAATTTCACTGGGTACACCCCAGATGGAGCAGGTGCAGTCTCCCTGCCTACTCCGGATGGAATCCCAGTGACCAAGAGCTTCCAAAAGCAAGGCCCAGGTATGAGGGTTCCAGGACTGAATCTCCAGGTCACATGGTGGCAGAAGACCTGGGCTGTCCCTCCCCAGGTCCCTGCCCACCCAGCAGACTGGCTGACACGCCCACCAGTTTGCCTCGGGTGCCATTTTAGTGCACCAACAGCCCTGGCCCAGAGTCACAGCAGCAAGTCCCAGAAGACACCACAGCACCGGAGATCTCTCTGGACCCCATACCAGGCCATTTTCACTGGGGCACCCCAGATGGAGCAGGTGCAGTCTCCCCACCTACTCCGGATGGAATCCCAGTGACCAAGAGCTTCCACAATAAAGCCTCCCACCCCAGTATGTGGGTTCCAGGACCCAGTAGCCCTAGCCCAGAGACTCCCAACTGAATCCCAAAATGGATTAGTGCCATACAAAGATGTCTCTGGAACCCAACCACTTATAATCCAGAAATTTACATTACAGTCGTGGCCCTACGAGCGCTCAGGATATTCAAAATGAGTGATGGAAAATAAATTATCTAGCATCTACTCCTGGCAGGTAGGCTTGAATGGTGGTGGGAAATTTCAAGCAAAACATAATGCTCAAAATTAGAGAGATAGTATTAGGAAAATTATCTGCCACAGAGGCAGGGTGAGGACTGGAACATGAATGGTGTAAAATGTGCACTGGTGGAGGGATGGGTGTTTCAACATTGTATGGCTGAATCTCAAACATGAAGGCTTTGTAACTCTATCTCATGGTGATACAATTAAAAAAAAAGTAATGTGAATTTCATGCCCAATTCAATCAGCTTAATCAATGGCTGAACAAATAACAGTATGCCTACATTATCAAAAAAAAGAAAGAAAATTGAAGTCAAATTAAATATAGGTATGTTGAGATGTGAATTAGTACTCCCAAAACTTACACAGTATTGTCATTGTAAACCGATGCAAATCAATAAGTATTTTATTTTAAAAATCAAATTAGGGGACAACAAAGATACTACAGCAGGAAGGGCATCTACCTTGCATATGACTGATTCCCCTTTGTTCTCCAGAAACCCATATGGTTTCCAAAGCATCACCAGGAGTAATTACTAAGCTCAGAGCTAGAAATGAGTACCACCAGGTATGATACTCCCCCAAAAGACAAACAAACTAAAAAATCAAATTTATATGTGCAGTCTGATATATCAACACTTGATCCCATGGGGAAAGGATGCTAGTTATAGTTGATCTCTACTAAAGATTTCAAAAGTATTGGGATACAGTCTTATGCAGAATTAACTTATTACAGAGAGAAACAACAACTTTATCTTAGACACAATATTAGAGAAAGGAAAGACATAATGGTACCAAGAGCCTGGGATGAGATCATTCTATGGGACCATTGAAAATGGCTCATTTCTAAGTTACATGGCTGCAAGAAAGAGTGATTGTGGATTGTGTAGTTGCTCTTGTTTGGAGAGAGGATATTTGTCCCTATATACAAGCTTATAATTCAAGGAGAAACTCGTCACTAAGAGATAGAGGATAGTGAACAAGAACATAAATGGTGGCTTCACTGGACAAGGCTTAAAGAAACATAGTCGTATTTGAGGGACTCATTTCAGAATTCATTGGGGAGGTAGGTTGCAAGAAAGAAAGGAATGTCTTGGACTAGGGATGTTGTTTAAAGGAGGGCAGTGAAGATGGCCCAGTATGGCTAACAGCAACCATTGCCTCTCTAAGCTAGCAGATTTGAAGTGCAGTGTGCTTTAGCAAGAATTGCATGGGAGCCATCCGTGTATTTTTCCAAGTTGCCTCCCATACAACTTCAGTTCTCACATGACCATGATTTTGTTTCATTATTCATGTATCCCTCACTAATCCACTTACAACATGGGAAGTGAATCTTGCTGCCAGCTCCAAGGGTAAGTCCTGACTCACGATGAATCTAGTCTTATCCCCTTACCTGCAATTAGGATCTGATTCTATGCAAGTGAGATTTGAGAAGTCTGTTGAAAGATTCTGGTGAAATGGTCTTTGTTTCAAAGCAAGAGGCCAAAAAGAACGTTCTATCATCTTCCTCTGGATTTTGTGTGATGTCTGGAACTCTCACAGTCCCTGTGTGCGTTGATACAGTCATCATCAAAGTTGACATGCACGAGGCAGAAAGGTCCAGGACTAGGCATGACAAGGTTGAGTTGTGGAGTCAACACACCCAGGTGCCCCTAGAATTCTTCCTTTGTATAAAAACACATCTTCAAATCTTAAGATCAGTGGAGTGTTCAGTTGCTTGTCATTGAAAGTATACTCTCCAATATACTTATTGGAAACCAACTACTTAGGAAGTGCTGAAGGAACCGTTTCAGATGATAACACATGTCTCCATCCATAGCTAGCTTATCATGGAGAAATGCTACACATCAGACACTGGTTTCACAATTATTTGATCATAGTAGTGAGAAATGCTACTAGAAGAGACCCTCAGAGATGACCTAATCTTAACTGATAGTAACATGTTGCTTTCTTAATCTCTCTGGGCTTCTAAATTTCAAGTGTTCATGTAACAAACTAGCTTGCTAATTTTAAGTTTTTTCTCTTGGGGAAGGATTGTGGCAGCCATTTGATAGCTAAAAGTGCTATCTATTGGATTTAAATATAAGGCCAATAGGATCCAAATTTTGTGAAAATTGTGGAATGTGAATTGCATTGGTTTTTGGAAGCAGAGTCCAACCTGTGGAAACTGAAACTGGGGATGAGCACATCACACTTCACTAAGGACAGTGCCAGAGCAATCCTGAGCAATGAGGTAACTGAAAGGGCTGGGGGAAGTTTTGAAAATCTGCTCACAGCAATGCAGTAAAATACTGAATAAAGTGCAAGCAAGTGTCCTATTCATCTTCCGTTAGCAAACTTCTGATTATAAGATGACAAAGTCAAGGTCTCCTCTTTTACTCAGAAACCCATCACACAAATTGATGGGAGCAGAAACTCCATCTTTGATGACACAAAGTGAATTAGAGAAAGAGGAGGGGAGGTTGGTGTCAGAAAAGGGAGGGGCCTTCGATGGCTCGATGACTCCCTCCCTGTCCTCAGCCTACCTCTGAGCTCAGCCTTGCTTATGCCTCAAGCATGTGCGGTGCATCTTCCCTCCTTTTCTGCAGCTTCTCTGGACCTGGGAAAGCTGTGTGGCTCCTGCGCAGGTAGAAGAGGGTTTTGAGAAGCTGGAACAATAGCACATTGGGTAGGGCGTTTGCCTTGTACGCGGCCAATGCTGGTTCAATTCTCAGCATCCCATATGGTTCCCCAAGCACTGCCAGGAGTGATTCCTGAGTGCAGAGCCAGGAGTCAGCCCTGAGCATTGCTGGGTGTGACCCAAAAAAGCAAAAAACCAAAAAAAAAAATAGAAGAGGGTTTTGAGGGGGGAGTAAATGTATGTAACCAGGGGACAGTCTCCAAAGAAAAAGTGGTCAAAGAGAGAAAATGCCCAGCACCCAGCACCTGGCAATTCCAGGGGGTCCGCTTTCCTCACTTCTTAGGTCCTGGGCACACAGCAACAGCCTTACTAACTGCCCTTTCTCTACTTTGATTGTTTTTTCTCTACTTTCACTAAGGGGAGATGGGGAGGCCACACTCAGTGGTGCTCTACCACTGGCTTTGCTCTCAGGAATTACTCCTGGTGGACTTGGGGGACCGTATAGGACACCAGTGATCAAATGCAGGTTGGCCACATGCAAGGCAAGCACTGTATCTCTGGCCCTTTCCCTGTTTCCTTACCCCTGTTTTCTGGAATCATGTCAGTTTAACCAGCTACAACCGTGTTCCTGGCTCAGGTTCTACTTTTTGAGGAAACAAAGACAGACAAATGTGGCTGCAGGTGGGGTATGTTGACAAGAGTCAGATCAACTTTCTCGACAGTATCTAGACAGGCTGAGGAAGTGGAGGGTCATCAGCAATCCTGGGAGTCAGGGAAGGATCCTCCACTGAAAAAAGCCAGCCCTGGAGTGGGGCTCAGCAGTTTTCAAAGCACAGGTCTCCATTTCAATCTTTTGGGTGTCTAATACCTTCCCAGTCTACACTCTGCCCCTGGCAGAATTTTGGGTGATGCTGGGACCCATCACTTCAGGTAAGGCAACATGTGCCTTGTGTAACTCCAGGAAACAACTTTCACATTGCAGATCTGTAGAATTATTGAGATTATTTTCATCAAAAGAGTTGTAAAATTTTTTGAAGAAGACATGTTTAGAAAGGATTGGAGATGAAACTGATGGGGCTAGACTTTGGGCCTAGAAGCTGCAGTCAGCTGCATGACTTACCCCACTCTCCAGTTTCCTGGCTGCTACAACTGCTCTTACTCTTCAACAGCCTCAAAGGAGATTTTTGTCCCCTTCCCCCAGGCGCTGCCCTCCAGAGGGCATTTGCTGTTCAGGATGGGAAAGACTTTTGGGGACTTCTCCACTCAACCTATTCATTTTATAGATAAGAAAATCAGATCAGGAGAGATTAAAGGTTTAATGCCATTCTTGTTAGAAGCTCCGCTGTGTTGCATGCAGTCTGCATTCCCCATAGGCCCAGTCTGAATATATATTGTTTTCTATCCCCACATCTACACCACACACACACACACACACACACACACACACACACACACACACACACACACACCCCACTTCCACTCACTATAAACCAGATAAGTGGAAGGGATATGAAACCCAGACTTCCAAAAAAGCCAAAGGGACTAAGTTGACTGAGGTCAACCCTAAGCATGATCTCGGATTGTATAAAGAGTTGCACTGAAATGGGGACTAGAGCTTCCCAAGGTGAGGCTCTGTTGGCTTATTTTTAGCATTCACAGCACCTGGGAAAGGCATGCTGTCAATGGAACATTTCCAGGGCTCTCTATCTTTCCACCTCCACCCTGGTATGGCAAAGTGAAGTCCACTCTGCCTGCTTAAGAGATTCCCAGGGCTGGTGCAGCCACCACCCTCTGTAATCCTTGCCAAATTTGGGAGGCAGCAGATTTAACTGGCTGTTCTCAGTAAATTATATTTACTCTTTAAGCAAAATGTTATATATGCCCTGCATAACTCAGATACATGCATGATTTGGTATACAATTATTGTCCAAATTTAGTGCTTTACACTCTACTTAGAAGCCAAACAAGAAACCCTTGTTTGACACCCAAAATACCTCTTCACTTAGTCTAAATTATTTTGTTTCTTTCTCATATAAAGACATTTTATAGCTTCCATTCACTCTTGTCAATGTCTCCTTGTGTGTCTCTCAGTCTAACAGGTTTTTTTTCAGGAAAACTTACTCCTGGCAGCCTACTTTTAGCAGCCCTCAAATACTACTACACTTGTCAGGAAAATAGGAACATACCAGGTAGATGCATGCACTTGTCATTGTACCCTGAAGTGCTGCAGCTTATGTTCTGAATTATTTGATAGGACATTCATGGAGAAAAACAGTTATTCCCATAGGTGATTTCCAATATTTGTATTTAAATAGCAACTTAACTTTCTCACCATGGGTCCTATGACATTATTCTTGCCTGTTTTTAGAGTACACTTTTCCCATGACTTTTCAAACAATTCAATCATTCTCTAGAAATGTCTCTTTTTAGAGGTTTTGCTGCCAACATCCTTCTCTGATTCAGAATTCTAGCTCTCGAAAACATGACGTCCACTCAGTCTTTCCTAGCACTTACACGGTCATTACATTTGCTGATTTCTGTATTTCCTATATTTCAGAATAGCAAAGCAATCTCCATAGAGTTGAGAATACTATGCGTCATTTACCACTGTATTTCTGGTCTGGAAAATATATAAAGCAGTTACTAAATGGATTTTTATCAGATAAGTAGAAAGTATATCGTAGAGAGTTTTTAACTAAAACTGAAAACAGCAATGCTTCTATTAACTTGATAATAAGTTTTATATTAAAAAGAGCTGAAGGAAATTGTTATGCTTCATCATCTTGAAGAGGACCCATTTTCATAAATAAATTAAAGCCTGTGGAGGATCAAATTGAAAATAAAATAGATAGATGGACATAGATATAGATAATCACTGTCACTGCATCACTGTCATCCTGTTGGTCATTGACTGCCTCGAGCAGGCCCCAGTAATATCTCCTTCATTCTACCCTTAGATTTTAAAAAGTGCCACATTTGAGGTTCTTTCAGAGTAAGGAGAATGAGACCCATCATTGTTACTGTTTTTTGGCATATTGAATACGCCCCGGGGGAGTTTGCCAGACTCTGCCGTGTGGGCAGGATACTTTTGGTAGCCTGCCAGGTTCTCCAGAGTAAGACCTAGATAATAAGATGTTGCGCGGCCACAAATGCAGCTGGGCGCTTCTGGGAGCAGGGTTTTATAGTCTCTGGGTCTTGGCCATTAATGGGATTAGACGGCACCGGGGACATTTGGTGGGTGTAATGTCTATATACTGGAAGAAGAGGGATATGGGTGGAGGAGGCCCCAATCCCAATCCGAGCAGGCTTGGAGATCTATGCCCTGGGTCCCTCACACCTGGGTTCCTCTGCCGGTCCCTTCATGCGTGAGGCTCATCTGAATGTGTGGGGTGTGGTCTTAAGCATGGTTGTGGCTGGAACCGGAGGTCTTCAGCTGCCGGGGTTCTGCTCAGTTTGGGGAGGGAAACAAACCACCCTCCTCCAAGGGGCCTCGGTGAGGACAGCCAGGCGTGGAGGCAGGAGGCTCTGAGCTGTTCTTTTCCAGGAGCAGGGTTCTGTAGTCTCTGGGTCTTGGCCGTTGATGGGATTACAAGGCGCCAGGGGCAGTTGGTGGGTGTAATGCATACATACTGGAAAAAGGGGGATCTGGGTGGAGGAGGCCCCAGTCCTAATCCGAGCAGGCTTGGAGATCTCAGCCTCGGGTCCTGCACACCTATATATATCGATATAGATAATACAGATATCGATTTAATGTGGGCATACATATCCATATATTGTACATATATGTGTTTGTATTTGTTCTTTGGGGCCCTGCCTATCTGTGCTCATAGCTAACTCCTGGCTCTGCACTTATGGGTCACTCCTGGCAAGCTCAGGAAAACATATAAGGTGGTAGGGATCAAATTCAGTTCAGCTGTATGCAAGGCAAGCATCTTAACTGCTATTTTAACACTCTAGCCCTGAAAACTTAATTTATATATTGCACATTATATTGTTATGCACTGCATATTAAAGCATCTAAGAATACTTTTATCAATATTAATATTAACTATATCTTTAGAAGGAAAGAAGGAACATCATAAATGCAAGCTTTAATGAGATCAACCTAAAGTTAAGGAGAAAAAAATAGGGTTTAGTAGCATTCCAAATGCCTCTAAAAATGATATTTTTCTTTTAATTTAAAAAACATGAAAAATCAAGTATCAACCACTTTCAAGATCAACCATAGTGCTGTCAACTATGGTATGCGTGCTATATATTACAGCCACACAACTTGACTATCTTATAACTACAAGATTGTATTCATAAATTACTATCTTCTCTCCTTTCAATTGCTGCTTTGTAGTTATGAGAAACTCTAGAAAAAAATGCCTTACAGATATTAAAGCTGTTGATTTATAACACTTTTACTAG
>JAOXYA010034456.1:0-12845 GCA_028565675.1 Sorex palustris
GGGGTCTGGCCAAAGGCACAGCAGCAATTTTGGGGTATCTGAAAGCCTGACGGTGCCATCAGGCTGCTGATGCACTCGCCTTCTAGTCAGGATCTTAACCTGTCTTGGGTTAAGCTCCAGAGCCTTTGGGTCACACGCTGCTCAGCAGAGTCCTGCCACCAGGGGGCGTGAAATGCTGGAATGTGAGTGTCTTACCCTCTGGGTTGGCCAGATCTGGGGGTCCCTGATGCAGTCATGGGACTCCACCTCCTCCCGCTCCTCCTCCTCCTCCTTCTGCTCCTCCTCCTCCTCCTCTTCCTCCTCCTCCTCCTCCTGCTCCTCCTCCTCTTCCTCCTCTTCTTCCTCCTCCTCCTCCTCCTCCTCCTCCTCCTCCCCCTCCTCCCAACCCCTCCTGGGGAATGGGGTAAACTTCAAGTCAGGCTCGCCCTGTCTTGGGTGAAGTTCCAAAACTCCTGCTGCTCTGCAGATTCGCGCCACCAGGGGGGTGGGGTGTGTGAGATCCCGTAATGCAAGTGTCTTACCTCTGGGTTGGCCAGGTGTGGGGGTCCCTGATGCAGTCATGGGACTCCAGGGGTCTCTGTTCAGTTCTGGTTGCTGGAGGCTGAGGGTGAAGAGCAGAGCCTAAAGTCCATTCTGTGACTGTCCCCAGCTCAATCAGGGCCTGACGACAGGGGAGCAGGAGACCCAGGAAAAGGACTGGCGGGTGTTTGGGATCACCACACCACCAGAGAGAGTCCCCAGGGCTAAGTAGTGGGGAGCAACGTCCCCCCATCCTGCTCTCACCTGGGCCCCGGTGTCATGAGCACTTTGTGAATGAGCCCAAGGAATCCCACCTGGACATGAAACATTGCAGTGACCCTCCCCGGCTCCAACCAAGCATTTGAAGGTCAGTCCTGGCCAGGCCCAGATCCCACCCTGCACTGCCCTCCTCACCCACCCAGTAGCCAGGCCACCTCCACAGCGAGGGCTGGAGGCAGCCCCAGAGGGGGACCCTGCATCTGGGAAGTTGGTTTCTGCCTGCCTGGCCCCCTTTAGGGAGGAGACCAGTGCGTCCTCGCTTGGACAGATGCCCAGGAACCAGGGCAAAAGGCCCTCTGGGTGTCACTAACGAGGGTTCCTCCACCAACACACAACCCCAGAGTCACGTTCTCACGATGAAACATCAAAGCAGAGGATGCTCAGAGGGGCCCATAAGGGGACGCCACAGCTCGCTGGAGTCTGGGGCAAGCGGGGCCTCGAAGATTGGGATGACCCTCAGAAAGAACTTTGAGGGGCGACCACTGCCCTCCTCCTGCTTCCCAGGCCTCCCCTCAGAACCCAGAGCCCACAGATGCTGCCATGACTCAGGGCAGAACCGGAACTGAGGTACTCTTTTCCTCTCTCTCATGCACACACACACACACACTTATATCAGCACGCCACGCCCCCTCACACTCATGTACACACTAATACCACACATTTTCACACTCATTTATGCATTCACGCACCATGTACACACATACACACTCATCTACACACTTACACACTTACATACAAATTCAGTCACACTCATGTACACACTCACGTACATGCTCAGACAGAAGTACACACTCTTTCACTCATCTACACACTCATTCACACACATTCACAAACATGCTCAGACTCTCACACTCATGTACACACTCATGTACACTCAAACACAAGTACACACTCACACTCAACCATGTACACACTTATTCATCTACACACTAATTAACACACATTCACATATATGCTCAGACTCTCACACTCATGTACATGCTCAAACACAAGTACACACTCACACACCATGTACACACTTACTCATCTATAAACTCATTTACACATCAGATACACGCTTATAGTCTCACTCATGTACACACTCATGTACACGCTCAAACACAAGTACACACTCACGTATACTCACTCATATATACACTCATACTCACACACTCATCTATGCACTCATTTACACACATTGTGCTCTCACACAAATACGCCCACACACTCAAGTACATGCTTACAGTCACACACATGCACATACTCCTGTACACACATACATCTACACACTCATTTACACGCTCACACGCTCACACACTCATACACACTCATACACCCACTCCGATTCACACTCACATACATTCACACACATAGGCACACCCACATTGTGACTCTGTACCCACATGTACATGTATAACCAGATCTTGTATGCATACACTCTGATACCCTACATGAATGTGTATGTACAACCAAAGTCAATAAGCACACGATGTTATGCATGATACTGTACACACATGTATCATTTGATCCTGTATGCACACATATGTGTATAGTCTGACAATAACCATGAATGTATATCCTGAAACCATTCTCACATGTTTATGTATAACATGTCAGTGAATGACATATATGTACAAAATGGCATGTGAAGCATATATAGTCTGACCTATGCGTATGTACAATATGACACTGTGTATAATAGATATGTAACCTGATGCTGAATAACATATTTTGGTGTCCAAGCAGACTGTTAGGATGAGCCTGTGGAAGCTGACCCGCAAGCGGGCAGAAACACGGGCCCCATGAAAATGGGCGAGCCATGGCCTGTGTGTCCGGGCTGGTTTGGAAAGGGTCAGCATCTCTTTCTTTGGTTGCCTTTTAGCTCTTAGTATTATCTAGAAGCAATCTTCCCTCTCTCGCAGATCCCAGACCCAGCTTGTCTTTGAGACATAGACATTCTTACATCCCCTTCTCACCCCAGGTGTAAGAGGCTGCAGCTCATGGGGCCACACTGCGTGGCCTCACATTCCTTTCTGGGGGCTGCGACCATTGGGCTTGCAGACGTGACAGAACAATGTAGCCTTGATGTGTTGATGTCCCTCCTGTAACCCCCCTTCCCCATTAATGATTTCTTTGTACTGAGTGCATTAGATGTGTGTATGTGGGATAGTAAATAAACGGGTCTGAGGGACGCTTCTCCGTACTTCTCTGCCAGAGCGAGCAAGGAGCCTCTCCAGCAACTCTCATTTCTCTCGCGTCTCTTATCTCAGTGTGCTCGACTAAAAGAATATTCATACAACAGACATATATGTACAACATGTATGTGACACTGTGCACACATCTATATGCATAATCGGACACTCTACACCCATATATGTATGACACTGTACACATGCATGTATGAATGGCATTGAGTATGTTTGATCTGACACTGTAGGCACTGTTATGTACAATATGACACTTTATGTAAATAAATGATCTGACACTATACACATGTGTATATGAACCTGACACTATCAGCACGCATGTGTGTAAAAGATGATCCTCAGAACATGTGGGTATACTCTGACAGCGCACACACTTGTACGCACATAACACGACACTGTGCTCACATCTACACATATAACATGACATTGTGAATACAGGTATATGTGTGCTCTGACTGCACAATGCATGTACTACTGTGCCATGACAATGCATGAAAATAACAAGGCAGGGGTGTGTGGTCCTCAGAGAGGAGCTCAGTGTGTATTTATTCTCGGCTGCACATGTGGCAAGAGGTCAGGGCCCAGGTCTAGTACACATGGAGGGTGGGGGTCCAGCTTGAGAGCCTGGGCAGGATGGGGGGTCCAGCTCTAGTGCACGTATGGGGTGGGGGCTCTGGCTCTGGTGCGTGTGCGGGGTGGGGGTCCAACTCTTGCTCCGTAGCTTCCTTCTGACCGGTGAGTGATGCCCACCATAAAACCATTTCTGATGTCCACAAAGGATTCTGGGGTGCGTGGCTGGACTTCCCCACTGGGTCCTCACACAGGCCTCCTGGTTGTCACACGGTGCTGTCTGCCAGTCGCGGGCCCCTCTGTGACCGGCTCACCCAGAGGACGGCCCCGATCATGCCCAGCAGTAGAGGCATCTTCAGGAAGATCAAGAGCCGGAAGTGGATGCTGCTGAACAAGGAATTGAGGGGGACACCCCAACACTGAGCACCGTCCCCAGGGACACCTGGAGCTCTCCACTGGGCCCTCTGCACTGCAGTCACACAGGCCCACGGAGAAGTCAGTGCTGGGCAGAGCGGCCACCCAGGGAACCCCCTGTCCCTGCTTGGTGGTTGCCTTGAGACAGAGACCAGGAAGGGCATGGTCATTGGCAAGGATTGAGGAACCCAGGCACACTTCCAATTCGTCCTGCGCAATTGGGGGAAATCAGCTGGGAGAGGGACTCACCCCAGGGCCCTTTCCTTGTTGCTTGTCTCTGGCAATGTCTGACCTTCCATCACAGTGGGCAAGAGTCCCCGGGCCCCCCAAGTCAGCGGTGACCACGTCTTTCAGACCAGGTGCCTGGCAGGGTTTGGGGGACAGTGCAGGGACCGAGCCCAGGGCCCCTATGTGCTGCCTGGCTCTGGGGATGCTGAGATCTCACGATATCTGTCCTCTCAGGCTACCATTTCTGAACCTGCCTGAGAACCGAGTCCTGCAGGTACTGCCCAGACTCTCTGTCCATGCTGGTCGTGCCTGAGCACTGTCCCCATACCTGTCACCCCCAAGCCCTCGTCACCCGTTCCCTCATCATCTGCTCCGGGATTTCTCTCTTGGTCACCGGGATCTGTTCACGGCGCGGTCCCCCCGAGACCAGGCTGTATGCCAGGACAGGGCAGGGGACCATGAGCTGCACAGCTGACTCATGGGAGGAGCGGATGGAGGGACACTCACCCTCTCCCGCTGGCCCCGGGGTCATTATTGGAGTGCAAGTCTGGGGGTTGCTTCCGGGTGGGCTCTGCTGGTTCCAGCTGGGGTCCTGGGGTGGTGGAGGCAGCATGGAGGGCTGTCGTGAAGGCTGAGAGAAGCATTGGTTACAACGGGTCACGCCTCATGACATGTCAATGCACGGCTTACACAAGATCCCCAGGTCCTCTGGGCATGGCCCGAACTCCACACACCCCATGGCTGCATCAGAGAGGAACTAAGAGACAACACCTGTCCCATCTGCATGTTGGGGTGAAATGAAGTCGAAGCCTGAGATTCCCCTCTTTGTATGGGCCCCTGATCCCTTTGATCTTGGGGTTCAGACTCACTTTGACCAGGACCTGCTGGTGCCCCTACAATTCTGGGGGGCCTAGTAATGGCAGCCCCTCTCAGCCTGGACGCCCCCTCTGTCTGCCAGGTGATGGCCATGGGGCCACTACACCTCCTCCTCAGGTGAAGGGGAAGACCAGAAAGAAAGATCTAGAAGGCCAGAGTAACATATGGGGGTTGGGCACAAAGAATGATCTAGAAGGCCAGAGAGATGTACAGGGCATTGCCCCTAAACAGCCCTGTGACCCAGTGTACAGAATAAACAGTGTCCCAATAAACAGAAGCACTCTGGAGTTCCCCCAGCTGGAACCCAGTGGGCCTGGTCCAGCTCAGGTTGTCACTATACCCCAGCATCTCTGTGACTGAGGCTGTGTTTTCCAGGGTCACCTCAGCAGCATCAGGCCCCATCAGGGTCCAGCACCCCCAGAGCGGGCCTGACTGTGCTTGGGGGCCCCCAGGGTCACCCTGGCAGTGCTGGAGGACACAGAGTGACCCTGTCCCTGAGCCCTCCCTGGCCTTCCCTTCCTCTGTCTTAAAAAAACAGGCACAGAGCAGGAAGGGACCCCCACAGGGGAAAGAACTGAGGCTGAGGGGGTGAATGCAGGAGGGGCTGCCAGCAGGGGCTGTGGGGGTCCCTCTTGACACAGAGCAGCAGTGGTTCCAGGACGCTCCAAGGCACATGGAGCCTCTGAGACGAGGACTCCCTCTTCCCTGTCCCCACCCTCTGCTTTGTGTCAGCGAGCAACTGCCGGGACCCCAGGGGAGGGGGCAGGTGGCTCCGACGTCCCACCGTCCCAGAGCGGGGCTGGGCTCCTCGGGCCCCCAGGGTTCCTGCAGATCCAGGATGTGACCAGGATGTTGTGGTGGGGGTGGGTTGGCAAGACCACGCCTGGTCCTGGGGTGCTCAAGTCCCAGCTTCCCAGCTGGGGGTCCTGAGAGAGGTCCACGAGGAGGCTGTGGTCTGCACCCCACTTTGGGCTGCTCCACTACTGCGCCCCCTCCCTCCCCTCAGCAAAGGTTCAGACAGAGATCGAGTCAGGGCGAGTCAGGGTGCGACAGGAAAGGCCTAGAATGGCCTGAGTGGGCACATGCTTGAGGGACAGACACGCTCCCATCACCCATACACATGTTTACCACACAGATGTACACATGCATGTACATGTGTGAGCACCTATCTTGCACACACGTGTAGACATATGTCTTTTCCTGACTGTTGTTCTGAGGGCTGTACCTGAGGACACGAACACCAACATTGGTACTATGAGATCCTTGCTGTATTTCGGCCGGAGGACCCCACACAAGTATAAGCCCGAGTCGTCTTCCGTGAGGTTCTCCAAGGTCACGGTGAAGGTGAGGTTTGCTGGCTCGTCCCTGATGGTCATGCGGCCCCTTCTTTCTTCTTGCTGTGTCTCTGATGTCATCACAATCAATTGCAGTGATTTCTTACATGGAAATTTGCACCAGAATTTGCTGTTGTTTTTGTCTTCCTGCTCATATGTGTACCGCATGCTCAGGGACCCCCCGATGGTGCCATCCAAGGAGCGCGGGCTCTTCAGGGACAAACAACCTGGAAAGCACAGCAGGCTCAGGACTCCCGGGCATCACAGGGTCTCCCATGGGCTCCCATCTCACATCGACTGCCCCCATCAATCACACCCCCTGTGACCTCACTGACTCCGTTGCATATTCTGACCCCTGCAGCCCCCTCCTCCAGACTCCAGTCTCCTCTACTACTGCCTTTCCTGCCCGCGCCAACAGGAACAGGACATGAAACTCCCTCAAACACCCACCTGCCCCCCCCACCTTGGACAGTGGCAGGATGTCCCACACCATGTCCCCCAGGAGACTGAAACCCAAAAAGAGGGTGCCAGAAAGTTCTCAAGGGCATTAACACGTGGGCAGTTTGTGGTTAATGGAATTGCCCTCTCCCAGGCATGCTCAGTCCCCTCCTGGTGCCCCCTCCAGCCCAGTGCAGGGATCCCATTTCCCAGGAAGTGTGTTTTCCTTCCCAATGTAACCTGCATGGCCGCAGGTCAGTGGCGCGGGGAGGGAGGCGTTGTCAGAGCCCCTGGGTGCCCGGCTGCCAAGGACTCAGGCCTGGGACTGGCAGAGGCAGGGCAAGGCCTTCCTCAGACCTGGGACAGCGGGCGACAGCTCCCTCCACATTCTGGAGTGATACAGGGGGAAGTGTCTGTGTGTGTGTGTGTGTATGTGTGTGTCTGTGTGGTGTGTGTCTGGTGTAGTAGGTGTGTGTCTGGTATGTGTGTCTGGTGTATGTGTGTGTGTGAGTAGTGTGTTTTTGAGTGGAGTGTGTTTGAGTGGTATGTTTGGTGTGTCTGGTGTGTGTGTATGTGTGTTGTGTGTGTGAGTGGTGTGTGTGTGTGAGTGGTGTGGTGTGTATGTGTGTGTTTGCTGTTTGTGTGTGTGTGACTTCAGGTCACCATTTCTAAGGCCTGACTCTGCACTCCCTTCCCTGCCAGTCCAACTCGCCTCTTTACACTGAGCCCTTGTGTCTGGGTGGTGACATGAGAGCAGTTCTGGAAGCTTCTCTGCCATCCCATCCCCCGAGGTTGCCTTGTTCCCCCGTTCCCCGAGCGCTCACCTGGGACATGGATGAGGAGCAGTGCCCAGGGCAGGCATGGAGCCCACACCCACAGGCTCATTGGGCAGCGAGGAGTTGGCCGAGTGGCAGGCTGTGTGGGGTCCTGTGGAGGTGGGGGACAGCTCCCATGCCCCCACTTCTCTGGCAGGTCTCAAGCCTCCACCACTCCTTCGGGTTGACTCAGCTGCCACGCAGGAAGCTTCTAGAGAAGGTGGTGGCTCCCCTGAGTTCTCACAGCTGGGAGTCGCCCCCCTCATGTCACCATGTCACCACAGGGACTCCCCATCTAGGGGGCTCTGAGGGGTGAGCAGGCCTGGCTGCAGGGGTCCAGATGCACATGACACGGAACCTTTCCTTGGAGAACCCCCAGGGTGGTTTGGGGCAAGAGATGACCCTACTGCAGTGTGGCTAGCTGGGATGAGGGGGCAATTCTGGGGTACCTGTGCTGTCCCACACTCTGTTATGTGCCCGTCCTGCCTTCCTGCTCCTGCTCCAGGTTCTAATGGGGACAGGGGAGTCCATTCAGAGGCCCCCACCTTCTGGATTCTCCTTCCTGTGTGCACACTTTTTTTTTGTTTGGTTGTTTGTTTTAGGTTTTGGGGCCGTTCCAGACAGTGCTTGGGACTTACTCCTGGGTCTACGCTCATGGTCACTCCTGGCAGGCTGCAGGCTTCCAGGGATTGAAGCCAGTTTGATGTGTGTAAGCAAGCGCCCTGCCTGCTGTATTATTGCTCTGGCCCCCACACACTTTGGGGGCCTGGCTGTGCTGTGTCCCCTCATCCCCAGGGGCTCATTCAGAACCAGCCTCCTCGGCATCTCCCACTGCGTTTCTCCACAGTGCTCTCTTGCCTTGCCTGCTTGTGTTCTCTCTGCACGGGGCTGTGTGGTACGGGCTGAGTGCTCGCCCCCCGAGGGCTAGGTCGACCCACACCATCTTCCTTTTGTTTCATTTCCTTTATTTTATTTAATTTTGAAGCCACCCCTGGCAGTGCTCAAGGGTTGACTCCTGGCTCTGTGCTTAGGAATCACTCCTGTCAGGGTTGGGGAACCCTGTGGAGTGCCAGGGATTGACCTGGGATTGATTGCGTGTCTGGTGAGTGAGTGAGGCTGCAGAAGGGTTTCGTCTGCGTGAAGGAACTGTGAGGTGTGGGGCAGCAAGCCCAGCTGAGGAGCCCCCCCAACCCCGGCAGGTTGCGTCCCCACTTCTGTGTCATCTGCACGGTCTCTTCTCTCTCACTGACTTCGTGAGAAAAAAATTTTCCTCTTTTCCAAACCTGTGATGAACCCAGAGGGCTGGGCTGACAGCTGGGGGAAGGGTAAGAACACCCACAAATGGGCCAGAGCCCATTTGTACAGTGGGAAAGGCACCAGCCTTGCACGCGACCGACCCAGGTTGGATCCCCGGCACCCCACGTGGTCCCCCGAGTCCCTCCAGGAGTGAGTGCAGAGCACCACAGATTTGGCCTCTCCCCCAAAGCATAGCACTGCAACCGCAGACCCAGAGCTTGGGGGTTTCCTGCTGCCAGAATGCCTGGAACATAATTTACCCAGCATGTCCAGGAATTGATGGAAAGTTCTTCAGTTTCTGGGCACGGCTGTGGAGAAGTGTGGGAGGGCCATGCCCACTGCAGTGGCTGGGGCAGGAGCCCGGAGCAGATGGGACACGGCCCTGCAAGGGAGATGAGGGTGGAAAGGAGGTATCACAGGTCAAAGGTCAGAGGTGGGACTCAGCTGGCGCTGCCTTGGGGTTCAGAGTTGCCCCGAGACCCAGGCAGGCTGGTGCCGCTTGGAATTTTTATTTTTTGGGGGTGTGTGGCCACACCCGGCAGTGCTCAGGACTCACTCCTGGCTCTTTGCTCAGGGATCACTCCTAGAAGGCTCAGGGACCAGAAGGGGTATCAGGGATCAATCCTGGGTAGGCTGTGTGCAAGGCAAGTACCCTCCCACAGAGCTGTGCTAACACTCCACCGCCACCACTTGGAATTTTTGAAGTTCAGGGCATCTTAACACATGGACAAGGACCAAAGGGATAGGCCACTGGGCTGGGATGATCCATTTGCCCAGCACTGCCCAAACTGATCCCCAAAGCTTCAAGGACCCCCTTCCCTGGCCAAGACTGCCAGGAGGGATCCCTGTGTGCAGTCAGGAGTAAGCCCTGAGCACCAAACAAAACAAACACACAACAGCGGCAGAATCTCCTGACCCTGTGCCAAGCTGTCTGCACCAGGGCACCTTAGAGGGGGGCGGATTGAGTTTCCTTTCCCGCTCCACGCAGAACCCCGGCAACTGAAACCTCCAGAACCTAACCACACTGTGCTCAAGGCCACTCTCCACACGCTTGGATGAGTCTCACCCATGTGGGAGTTAACAGAGAAACCCAGGTATGCGGAACCCGTGACTGAGATCTCCAAGCCTGCATGGATCAGGACTGTGCCTCTTCCACCCAGCTCCCCAGTTTTCCAATAGCTTGACAATCACACCCACAAACTGCTGCTGGTGCCATGTAATCTCATCAATGGCCAAGTCCAGAGACAATAAAACAAATCTCCCAGAAGAGGGCGATGCAGTATTTCCTAGTGACATCTTATACTAGCCCACTGATGTAACTAAAGTAGCACACATTTGTTTGGTTTTAACACACTTGCTTGTATTCTCTTATATACGGGCTTAATTTGCTCCAGAATGAAATGCAACAACCTTCACACACTTCCCTCTTATTGTGGTGGGAAAAGGCTCGCTGATGGGGTGGGTGTTTGAATATTATCTGTAATGAACTATTGTGAACTACTTGATGAAAATAAAATGTATAAAATAAGCAAAATTAAAAAAAGCCCACAAACAACAGCATGCGGGTGTGGGGGAGATGGGAAAGCTGGTTTCCAGAAAGGGGTTTGAGAGCCTAAGCCCCACCCCTGCCAGATGACTGGTTTAAGAAACTTTGTCACATCTTTGTTACATCTACACAATGTAACCTACACAATGGAATACTATGCAGCTGTTAGAAAAGATGAAGTCATGAAGTTTTGTATATTAGTGGATCATCATGAAAAGTATCACGTTAAATGAAATGAGTCAGAAAGAGAGGGACTGACACAGAAAGATTGCACTCATTTGTGGAATATAAAATAACAGAATGGTAGACTAACACCCAAGAATAGTAGAGATAAGTACCAGGAGGTTTGCTCCACGGCTTGGAAGCCAGCCTCACATGCTGGGGGAAACATCAGCTCAGATAGAGAAGGGCCACCAAGTAAAGGGTGTTTGGAGGGCCCACTCAGGATGGGAACTACGTGCCGAAAGTAGACTATAGACCGAACATAATGGCCATTCAATAATTGCATTCCAGACCAAACCACCTAAAGAGAGAGAGAGAGAATATAAGGGAATGTGCCTGCCACAGAGGTGGGGGGTGGGGGGAGGATTTGGGGGGATGGGAGGGATATTGGGAACTTTGGTGGTGGAGAATGGGCACTGGTGGAGGGATGGGTGCTTGATCACTGTTTGACGAAAGTTTTTAAGTCTGTAACTGCACCTCACGGTGATTCATTAAAAAATGGTCTTCTGTGAGCCAAGCCTCCAGCCAAGGCCTCTGACCCCTTCTCAGGCTCATTCCTTCCACAGCTCCTACCAGGCAGAGGGAAGCCCCCAGAGCTCAAGGACCCCCTGGGTGGGCATCTCCCTAGCCTTGTCCAGGGGCTGCTTCTCGCACCAGCTTCTGACTGCCCAGATATTGCAGTGCGTGTCACCCGGGGCATGTGGGTGTCCTGAAACCGCCCCCTGACTGCAGAGACCCAGGGGAGCTCATTTCTTGGCCCCCTGCACCCACACCTGCCCAGTGCTTGTTAGGTTCTGATGGTTGGGGGCGCTGTGGGGTCTCGGAGACACTGATGAGGACGCCACCAGCCGGACAGGCATGTGGAGGATAAACCCCCCAGAGACGCTGCCTCGGGCCCACGGTCCATGTGCTTGGCCTGGCCCTCTCCACCTGGACTTCAAAACCAGGCACAGAGACGCTTGCTAAGGGCCTTTAAAGTTGTGTTCACGATTCTCTGGAAAGCCCTGGAGAGTGCTGAGGTTGGGGCCTGGGTGTCCTGTGTGTCCCAGCGAGCATTTGTCTGTCCATGTCTCTGGAAAGGGTTGGTGGAACCATGTGGGATGCTAAGGCCAGGCTGCTGGGGGGCGCTCCAAGAAGACCCCTTGGGGACCGGCTCAGCCAGAGGACAGCCCCCAGCACACCCAGCAGCAGGGACACCTTCAGGAGGATAAGAAACAGGAAGTGGGCGCAGCTGGGCAGGGACCTGAGGGAACGGGACAGGAAGTGAATCTCCTGGGGAGCATCTTTCATCTTTGTGCAGCTTTGCTTTTTTTGGAAGGGTCACACAGGCAGTGCTCATAGGGGCCGCTGGCTCTTTGTTTATGGGACACACAGTACCATGACAAGCCCAGGCCTCTGTGAAAGGCAAGTGGGTGCCTCTGACGCCTCCTGGCCCACTGGTTTTCCCTGGAACCAGCCCTCAAGACCTCACAACCCTGTCAAGACCTCAAAACTGAGGTGACCGTGGGCAAGACTGTGCCATAGGGTGGGCGCCGGACATGAGTCCTACTGGCAGCTGGAGAATTGGCTGGGAAGGCCAGGTATAGGGGTGTGTGGGCAGGCATGGTGAGGGGATGGAGAGCAGGGGTGTGGGGCAGGGGTCCATGAGGGGAGTTGGGGGCAGAGGTGCGTGAGAGGTGTGGGGCAGGGGTGTGCGAGGGGTGTGTGCAGGGGTGCAGAGCAGTCCAGGCACAACTTTCTAATCTCACGGGCAAAGACCTCCACCATCAGCACGCATAGAACTGGCCATAGCTGAGCCCCCTCAGAGCACAAACACCCCGACATGTCACCGTCCACTTAGCACTGACTTTCATTACGGCAAAAGGCTCTGGATTAAGTCCTTTTGCCTCTGGATCCATGGCCGTGCTGGAAAGCCGCTCGTGGGGGGGCAATTCGTGACCTCAGTAGGGCGAGAAGGACAAGCCGGTACCGCCCCCCTTCTCATGAGACTGCAGTTGCCCCGTCAACGCTGGCTCATACCTGGCTTTCCAAGAAGCTCTGAGGCGGCAGCCACCTTGTATGCGGTCCAGATGCATTTCTGCCAAAAGCCGCTGGGTTTCGAGATTTGTTTCTGAGTCTCTGG
>JAOXYA010034464.1:0-12845 GCA_028565675.1 Sorex palustris
TGCCAAATACCAGTAACAATGATGGGTCTCATTCTCCTAACCCTGAATGAGCTTTGATATGGCACTTTAAAAAAAAAATCTCAGGGCTAGGACGAAGGAGACATTACTGGGGCCTGCTTGAGGCAATCGATGAACAACAGGATGGTTGTTATCATGATCATGATCTCTGAGAACTTCCCAGAAATAATTATCTATCTTATGTTTTCTTATTTTTTCACTGACTTATTAATTGGTTTACAGTACTATGAAATTTCAGGGGCTTAGTTTCACTTCTTTACATGTGTGTATAAATAATTGTCACCACTCCACCACCCAAGTTCCAGTGTGGTTTCATTGCCAGAAAGGGCCCTCTCCTCATTTTATACTTATATAATGTCTTTAATTCTGCTTATGTCCAATTACTACAGAAAATTTACTACTGGATAGCTTGCTAACATCTGAAGTTTACACCAAACTCTTCAACTATGCTTCTCATTTCAAAAGTTTTTCTGTTGATGTTCCCTTTCCTGGCTTGTTCATTGATGCATTTTTCCTTGCCTTGTCTTCCTTTGGACTTATGATCAAAAACAATTCTGTTACAGTAACTTTTGCTTATAGTCTTACTGTAATAGCAAACTCCACTCAAAAACTGTCATTTATTGCATTACGCTCAATTTGTTTTGCAGAAAACTTTTACTACCTGACATATTATATATTTATATATTGTTGTGTCCCCAAGTAATATGAAAATCTCAATCCCAATACATTGAGAAACAAGAAAAGTAACATGTAAAAACAGATATTTAATAAAATATAATGATTCTATTGATTAAAAAATAGTAATCCAATCAGTCAAAAGTTACAATGACTGTGACTTTTTAAAAAAATAATCTCTAAGGCTTAGAAAAATCGATTCATTAAATAATATTTGGCTAGATGAAAAAACAAACTACCAATCCTCTCTAGCTCTACTTTCACTGCTAGGTCAAACCTCTCTTGACCTCCTTCCAGCTCGGCAGACACAGATTTTTATGAGAAGAAATAGATTGAATAATCTTTCAAGGTTCTTGTAGCCAGTGGTATAATGAGAAAGTTCACCACAGTTTGTCATAAAAATCCCATTTTACTGAGTTTTTAAAACCCATGTTTCTTACCAGTTTCTATATCAATATTGAGATGCTTCACTTTTCACTATGGGACTATTTTGATACTTTAGACCTGTGGATCATTGCTTCTCTTTGTTCTACCACCACTGCTGCTTGGTAAAAGCAGATGGTTATGCTAGAAGGCAAGTGAGAAGGACGCTTTGTCTTCTCTTTCTCTCTGTCAGAGAGAAAAACCTTCATATCTGGAAGGAGATGAAAGTGAACTATGTGAAATACATAAATAATAATTATGCTGCTCTTTTCCTGAGCCATTAAGCAGATATCAGTAGTGGGAAAGAAGTGCTCTGGAATTACAGACTGTTTAAAGCTTTAAGTGCATGCTTTAGCTGGTGATTTTGGATTTGTTAGTCTCTCAAGCCTAAATTTTAACATCTATAAGCTTACATGAATAAAGGTCTCATACATGTGGATTCATGGGACTTTCTTTGAGGAAAATTTTAAAGCAATGGTTTAAAGCATTTAGCGTACTATTGGCTTACAATAAACACTTAATAAGTGGCATCTGTTATTTCCCAGACTACTTGGATATATAATGACTCATATTCATTCACATGACCTCTCAGTTTCCTGATGATGAAAAATAAAACATACAATAAGATTCTCCATTCCACACATTGAGGTTTGTGACACATTTTTTTTTCCTGACTCACTCAGAGAAAAAAAGTGTTCTTTGTACACAAATAGTACAACAGAATGGTAGTGTCAAAAGTGTAGAAATAGGACTGGATAAATAGCTCAAAGGGATATAGTATGTGCCTAGGTATCTACAAGACTTTGAGTTCTATCTTTAGCATTGCGTAGCCTCAGCAAACAGAAGGTGCCCCCGATACCCCGGGAACAACCAGACCTAAGCAACACTAAATGGCAGACGGGAAGCCTGTACTGCTGAACCAAGTATCAAGGAGAGTGGCCCCAGAAAGCCTAATCTGAGATGGGGAGAGATCACCCCCACTCAAGTATCCCCTCAACAAATGCAGAAATAAGCAATGTAAGTATCGAATCACTGAATGGTAATTACTAAAAGCCAATTATGTATGTACCAAAATAGACAGCTGGCAAACTGGGAGTTCTTTATCCACAGCAGGAAACTTAGAATATATTGTTATAAGTCGCTTATATAATAATTAATCATTCATTGTTTAATCTTTAAGGTGTTTGGTTGCAATATTATCATTTTCTTAAGTGCTAAGCAATTGATTGGTGGTTGTTTCACATCAACCTGAGCAATCAATTTAATCTCTGCTTTTGATTTCCAGAGTCATAATAAAAAATTACCCAAGTGATTCACAAAAAGAATCAAATTTTGACGTCATGGGAAATTATCAAGGCTATTCTCCATCCTGACTCCTTAAAAGAAAGAGAACTAAAACATTTACCCACTTCTTATTCGCATGCGCACACGCGCATGTGTGTGTGTGTGTGTGTGTGTGTGTGTGTGTGTGTGCTATGTATGTGAAGTTTCTATTTTCTCCTCTCTTCTGAGGTTATGCCCCAGAGTAGACCCACTGGAACATTGATTTCTGGGGTTACTAAAAGTTTTCTAGGAGAAAGGATCTGTGATTAAATTAGTTTAATGATGAATTTAAAAGGTTAAACAGTTTTTATCTCTGCAGAGCCATTAGTATGCTGATGTTCATCTTGAATCTCCAAGAGGGTAATGCAGAATGCAGCATTTCCTAATTTTATTTGCCCAGAAAATCCGCATCCCTCAAGGAAAACCTATTTTTATAGGACATTCTGTGAAAATACTCTTAGGGAAGCCTAAAATGAAAGCCAACGTAACACAAATGCAGGGGGGAAAAACTTAGAAGGTAAACTACTGGCTGAATGTACTAAAGAAGTTCAAAATATTAAAGAAGGAAATCAGAACTTTACCAACTCCTTGGAAAATTGTATTACTGAGGACATTTTGTCAAGTGGCATGATGAGATTGAATGTAACCAAAGGATGTGAACTTCTTCCCAGAAGCAACAACATCAAACAATGTCATCTTGTTCCTAATGGCAAAGGATGTTTTATTCTACATCTGTATCTTTCATATTCTGGGTGATAATGATTGTTCATATTTTAATTCAGGTTGCTTATCTAATTACCTAATTATTCTCTTTTTCCATTCTTCAAATCCTTTTAACTCCTGGCATTTTTCCCTCATAATCAAATTACTTCAGTACTCAGATATTTTAGAAACCAGACTCTACTCAGAGTTCTAGATCCGGTATCACTAATGACTTAATGGAATTCCCCAAGGACACACTTGCTGACTGTTGAAGCATGGGCCTCTATACAGAGCAATAAAGTTGCTGAAGATTTAATTCTTTTCCTAATTCCAGTTTCTCTAATACAATGTTCTCATGTCATCTATGAAAAAAAAGTAGTTATGTGCCAAAGATAAAATTATGAAACCTCTTGGTATTTTTATGTCTATCCCCTGCTAAACCTATTTACTTTTTTGATATTAAATTATTTTTATTCTATTAACATCAAGCTTAGTAGCCAGCAAAGATATTATTAGTCCCATCTGACATTGAATTTTAGAGACATAGAGAGAGTTCCACAATAATTGCATCGTAAGTCTCTCTTAAGAGTTCATGAGAAAGTTACTACTTACCAATGGGTGTTTATTTCAAAATTTACTTATTTTTAAAAATACTATAGTATTATAAAACCCTAAGATAACTGATTATGAATACCAAAATGCTATTTGCCAACTAAGAATAGTGAATCTGCACAGGAGTTGCAAGCAGGATATTTTTAGTGGGTCCAAAACAGAAGTGGTTAGCTGATTCCCAAATTATATCTCTAGACAAGAATTGACCTCAAATTTCATATCCATTTATCCAACAGTCTGTTGGATATTTTCATCCAGATGTCTTAACATCTCCCCCAAGCATATATTATATGTTTCTTTTAAAATTTAATTAGTTTAAAATTATACTTTAGGTAATAGGGTTATAATAGATGCGCATGTCTAAAATTTGACTCCCTCTCTGTTACTCCTATGATAGCTTTCATTTTAGCATCTACTTTGAAGTCTTGACTTTTCCCCCTTTTCTAATCCAATATTAAGTCAACCATCAATTTCCATTTCTTTTCTTTTTACAGTTTGCACCAGTAATGTCGTGTCCATTTCTTTGCTACTGTCTTCATTATGCTTGTCAGCCTTAACCACTAGGTAGAGGCAGATCTTCATTACTGTCCTTTTCAAATTTTTCCACACCAAACTTCTAGAAGAGTATTCAAAAATACAAACAGCTCATTTGTCAATCTACTTGAAAATCTTCATTGACTTGTCCAAGCTACTCACCATGGTTCATGAGATCCTCTGCACAAGATTTGACCTGACTCATTCATTCTTCCTCCTCCACTCCCTGCTCCATACTTATTGTTTTAGCAACCCTGAAGCACTCGTTTATCACAAATGTCACAGTTCTTATGGCTATGCCATTCTTTGTTTATAGTATTCTTTATGATGTAATAGAAGTCCATTCTCATCTTTATTTTTCATTTAATTTTCTTTTTCTTTAGGACCCCACCATTTGAAAGATCTGTTCAAAGCATCACGAGCTTTAGAAAACCTTCCCTAAACTTCCTTCTTCAAAAATTCACCCACAGTGCATTCACAATTACAGTTGTGCAATCACAGTACTTGCCCGCATTATTAAATAGTGACCTAAGATGAGTAATTTTTCTCAGGTTAATTAGGAATTGTAGATCAGAAGGGAGACTTAATTATTTTTTATTCCCATCACTTATCACAGTACTTGACAGAAAGTAATCAACCATGATATTTGCTGAATTGAATAATTATTCAAAGACATTGGTTACTTTCAAAAATGTCTCTGAAATCCATATGCAAATCATTTATTGGCAGCACTACTTACAAAAAATAACATCCAAATGGAACACAGATGATATGTGGGAATATTTGGGAAGGAATATAACAATTTATATGATACTGCCAAAGCTCCAGGTTTATTTAATTTATTTCCCCCTATAAGAAACTGTATAATAATATCTCTACCCATGAATAGGAAGTTTCTGAGCCCTGGTAAGATGCGACTGGTTAGTCTGTACATCTGGAAACACAAAGCTGTAAAAATCTGCTTCATTTGTTTTAAACAGTTGGGCATCATGTAATGAAGGTAAAAATACCCTTCTGTTTGTCACTTTTTCCCCAATTTTCTCTTACCTTTTCTAAACCCCATTTGGGGGTGGGGGAATGGGACAATAATTTACATTTCTCCTACATGTTCAAGGCATTAAATGTTCTTAGCCACTGAATATCCTAGTTATATGTAAATGACAGTTTGGGGACATTTTTCTGGCATATAGTGAATAAGACCCCCTTTGCGGAAATGTTACTCATGCTGTGAGATGCCATACTGTCTAATCATTAACTTCTTTTATGTCTGTGTAGTTTGTTTTTCCCTTTTGTGTAAGTTAAACCTTGTGGAGGAGGCTAAAAAAATGCAAGGTTCCAACTCTGTCCTCACAAACAAAGCCTGTTGACCAAGCATGCTGACTTAATGGCTTGTTGGAGCTCCTCCTGAACTGTTCATTAGAACTGTAAACTTCCTTTTCATTTTGTTAAGGTCTTACACCTCTAATGTTGACCCAAATGTTTCAAAGGCTTAAAATAACGAGGGAAAAAATTCCGCTGTTTATTTCCAAGATAATAAGCATAGAAAATGTAACTTGTTGTGCTCCCCACTCCATTTGTCTGCACTAAACTCGGGCTGCAATTTTCAATGATACGCAGCTGAGCCACCGCTCCCCCTTGGAGATGCAGCAAATATTTATTTTTCTGAAACTTCTCAGTTAATGTTTAAAATTCCTGTCACCTTTGTCAAATGCTATATCATTAAATTTATTTATTTACTGGGCCACACCCGGTGCTCGGATTTTACTCCTGGCTCTCTGTTCAGAATTCACTCCTGGCAATGCATGGGGAACAATATGCAGTACTGGGGACTGAACTGTGGTTGATAAAATGCAAATGATTTCTTACTTACTTTATAAGAAAAAGTACATGAGATTACACAGTCTGCTATAAAAATGTAAACTTTTCAGTATTGCTTTAAAATAATAGCAATCATTGTATTGGAATAAAGACAGACCTGCAGACCAATGGAATAGAGTTGACTATCCTGGCGCAGACCCTAAAATATACAATCACCTAATATTTGGTAAAGGAGCAAGAAATATGAAGTGGATCAAGTAAAGCCACTTTAACAAGTGGTGCTGGGAAAACCTGACACTCACGTGTAAAAAATGAACTCTTATCTCTACCTTATGCCAACCACAAAAGTCATATTAAAACGGATTAAAGACTTCAACATCAGGCCTGACTCTAAAAGGTACATAGAAGAAAACATAGGAAAAACCCTCCATGACACTGAAACTCAAGGCATCTTCAAAGATGAAACACCACTCACCAAAAAAGTTGAATCAAAGATTAACAAATGAGACTACGTTAAACCAAGAAACTTCTGCACCTCAAAAGAAATAGTGACCAAGATACAAAGACAACCTATGGAACTGTAAAAACTATTCACCCAATACCCATCTGATAGGTAGTTAATATTAAAGATATACAAGGCACTTTACCGATGAAATGGTGTGTCAGATTTTGGAAGGGAGAACATTGGGAATGACATATCCATCCTGCGGAAATTGGTATGTGGGCAGGTGAACATGGCTATCGCAGAGATCTGAGTAGAAGGCATTGATAATCTTCTCCATTGCCCTTCTGGAAGATGTGATAGATCCATCAGGACATCGAAGAGCAGTCATCTTGGTCTTGTAGTTGGCAAAGGACAGGCAGGCGTTGCGAATGCTTTCCCCGGCTTTTGCTGCATCGGCCAGCACTGCTGCTCTTCTCTCTTAAGGTCTTCCTTGATCGCTTCTCTGCACTGCTTTGCAAGCTTGTATAATTATTTTCTTCCCTTAATATTTGAAGACCAAGTCTATCCCAAGGACAATCTTCCATTTGTAGGCTTTGTGTATTCAATGGTGACTGTGTTAAAAGGAGAACAATCTTGAGCCATGATTTCCTCTGTAAGATGATTTCTTGTGTGGGGTTGAGACAGGTGCTGTCCTGGTGACCCTTCGAGATCCGCCAAAGTGAAGGGCCAGGAGTAATCCCCGAGCAATTTCAGGTGGGGCCCACAAACAAGCAAATAGAAACCCAGTGAAATTGGGGCAGTGATAGAGGGCAAGTTGAACTGTGTTTTGATTTTGCTTTGATCAATTGCTTTTGGGCCACACCAGATGTGCTCAAGACTTACTCCTGATCTGCACTCAGGGATCACTCCTGGAAGGGTCCAGAGACCAAACTGTCACTGTTCTGCCACCAACTGAGCAAGCAAGCAAAGTGCTTGACACTGTACAGTCTCTCGAGTTCCCATTTTCTTCTTTATCAAAAGTTATTCAGAAATGGAGATAGTGATAGTACAGCGGGTATGCCATTTGCCTTGCACGCAGCCCACCCAGTTCTATCCCCAACATCCCATGTGGTCACTTGAGCCCTGCCATGAGTGATCCCTGAGTGCAGAGCCAGGAGTAACTCCTGAGCATTTCCAGGAATGACCAAAAATTAAAAACAAACAAACAAAAAAATCAGAAGGTATCAAAGGTATCAAAAAATATCAGAAAAACAGATTGTTTTATCAAAGGGTATTCCAAAAGTTTTGGGGAAAAACAGCTCAAGCATCACCAGAAAAGTCCCCCATTTTGGAGTCCCTGTGAGTCTCCTTCCCTCCTAGTCCTCTGAGATTGAGCGTTTGTCAGATGGTGTCTCTGGGATAGGAGAGTGATGTGCCCACCTGCAGGTGTATTGTTCAGAGGCTCTTTCCTGTCCGGTGAAAATATCATCATGTAGTGAACACGGGTATTTGTGCCACCTTGTCTTAAACCATTGTGTCCATGGTGGGTCGAGGGGCTGCAGGTGCTCTGGTCTCTGAGGCCCAGCAGACCACCACCACCGCGATTCTCAGAGGAAGCATCTCCTCGCTGACAGAAGAATAGGACACATTTTGGGCAGCATGTGATGTATAAGGAAGGAAGGGACCAGGATAACTTTGCCCAGTGAGGCAAAGGCCAAACTGACACAACCCCGCAGGTCTAATCTGGCACTCGCATCACCAACAAAGAACAGCGGGATGCAGTGCAGAGCTCCCAGAGCATCAGCATAGTGGTGCCCTAAGCGACCATGGGCATGAGGGGACAGGGTGGGGTTGGCGCATAAACCTTGGTCCAGGACCGCAAGATCCATCTTTCCTCCTCCCTGGTTTTCTCACTGTCCCTCACACCCCCAGGAATCTTGCTCTTTCCTCTGCGTGAGGGGGCCAGATGACTGCTCACCTCTCCTCCTGCTCAGCTCATCAGCTAAGTGTTCCTGTCCTGAAGTGAGGTCACACCCCCACCTGCCACGGGCAGCCTGAGGACTGACCTGGGCAAGAAAATCACTTGCCCATCAGTGTCCAGTTGAAAGGATGTTTCCCAGAACAGAAGGCAGCTTCTCTGCTGATGCTGGGCCCTGCTCCTACTAGGTTTGGTCCTGATTCCAAACCAATTGGGGTCCCCTCCCTATCCAATTCAGATTCCACAGAGACCCCTGGTCAGGGTCCTTTCCCTCACCCAGGTCAGGGTCCCCAACCCCACCCAATTTAGGATCCCACCCAACCAAGCCAGGGTCCCATGGCCTGAGGCAGCTGTTCACCCTCCATATGGCCCCCTCGTTTAGGCTTCACTCCCAGTGTCATCCTCCGATCACTGGCCTCTAAATAGAGATCGAGGAGGCCACTCTTTCTTCACAACTATTCTCCTGAGAAGTATTGGGGCCCTTGATTCTCTTCATGGACCGCCCTGTATTTTGAGTGGTGAGAAAGTGTTGGGGGAGAGGGGTGGGGCTGTTTGGATTTTTGAGAACACGAAGTTGTCCCGAGGATCCTCCCAGGGGAGCAGCAGGGACAGCAGCACATAATTCTTCCTGATGCCCATGACCTCTGGGAATGGCTTTTTAAGAGCTGAACAAACTCCTTCCTTTCCCTGAGATCCACCTCCCAGTAACTCCGACCCTAACTCCCAACAAAGCAGACAGAACACTTCTTGAGAATTTAACATTATTTAATGGGGCAGAGTCTGGGATTAGGGTGGGTGTCGGCCTGTTTTTGTGCCTCTGTGGGCCAGTGGTGCCCAATAGTTCTTTAGGTTGGGCATGGCACCTGTGAGGGGCAGGGGTGGGAAGAGGGAGTTTTGTCCCTGGGGGGATTCACTATACGTACCCCTAAGGACTGGGCCTGTCATAAATGCAGGGCAGGCAAAACCTCAGGGCTCTATTGAGAGGGCCTGCACGGGGCGTCTGTCCCCATGTGCCTGAGTGCCGGGACCTCCTAATCCTGTGCCAGCAGCGTGCAATGATGCTTGTCTGATTGGTACGGTTTGCCCGGCAAGCAGTTAGTGGCTCACAGCTGTTACTTGGGGTTCTGTGCTCTGAGAGCTGCTCCCCGCTTACATCCCTCATTTCTGTAGAGTGGGGAACAGAGGCAGGTGGAGCGGTGTACGTATTGGTGGCCAGGAATGTGGTCAGTGACACCCTATCACATTCAGAGCTAGCGGCCAGGGGTGTGGGTCCGTCTCGGTCTTTCCTTATTTCCTCCTCCCCAGAATGCTGCTGGTTTAGGGTGGTGGTGGTGTTCTGGGTCCTCCACCTCCTGCGGGGTTTGGGGGGGCACCACTTCAACTTCATTGGTGGTGGAGGACCGGAGTTGTGTATGCCGAGAGGACAGGGATCTGGGGAGGGGTTGGGAGGTTCGGAGGGAGGGAGGGACAGTGGTCCGGCTGGCACTGGAGGGGCTGGCTCCAGGAAGTTGGTCCTTGTGTGCGCTGTTAGACTCCTGGATGCGAGAGGATAGAACAAAGTGCCACAGCCTGAGAGCATCATGTGCAAGGCTGAGGAGCCAAAAGATGTTACAAGAGCCATTGGTGAGAAGGAGCCACCCAGGGAGGATCTACAGACCGTGCCCCAAACAGGGGTGAGAGTGCAGAGGAAAGAGCGGGCTGACGGGGGAGGCTGGACCAGAAGGACGGGAACAGGATCTCCGGGGGAGGCTGAACACCGAACAGGAATAAGGAGGGAAAAACTTTCAATTGTTAAGTTCAAAAACGATCTACTAGAACGTGCGTGGTCTAGGGTTGCAGGGCCCCGCTTGAACAGGGCTTGATGTTGGTCTTGTAACACATTAAATGTGAGGTTACCCTCCTCTTGGGTGCGGGTTCTGCAAAAAACAGGAAGGACAGAGATGGAGAGGGGCAAACAGGGACTGGAGGGGCTGCTAGCCTAGGGGGTGGGGAGGGCTGCTAGCCTGCTCCCCTTCCCAGTGTCTCCAGCTCTGACTTCCCAGCCTGCCCCCAGCCTTGCCCCAGGCCTGCCCTCTGATCCCTATCCCTGTGCCTCCTCCTCAGACAGGGTAGGAAAGAGATGCAGGCACAGTCACCTGTCCAGATTCAGGCTCGTCTTTAGTTTCCTCGGTTTTGCAGCAGTGAGGTCGCACCTTGCACCTAGGAATCCAAGAGAGTAGCATCAGTTTATGAAGGTCGCCCCTGTTCCCTGGGAGAGCTGCGGGAGATCCAAGGGATTCTGATCCCTGCCAACTCCTTGTATTCTGACCAATTCAGAGCAGGAAGTCTGTCTTCTCTCATCTCCCACGGCCACCTAGTGGGGAACACCCATTGCCTTGTGCCTCCCTGCCTCAGTGCCCAGGCTTGGGCAGAGCAGTATCTGACTAGGGTCTCGGCTTGTGCCTGCCTTCCCCTCAGCAGTTCCTCTGAGGGTCCTGCTTTCAGGAAGGGTCTGTGGGAGCAATGGCAACCCTCGGAGACCAGGGCCCTGGGACTGCAGGAATGGGGTGAGGGTGGGGGTGAAGGGGGCTCACCCCAGGAGGGCGCAAGTGGGAAAGGCAGAAACTCACCTCTGAGGGACACATTCCTTTTCCTTTTTCTGGCTCTTTTCTGGTGCTGAGAAGACAAATATCAATGAGCCGTTTGGACCAGTTTTTCCCTCTCTCAAACTCAGACACCATGGCCCCAAACCAACAGCAATTCTGCCACAAACAGCTGGGTTTGTGCTTCGTAATCATCGTTAGATGTGACCAAACGCATTGCTTTCGTTCTGCTTTTTCGGTTTCCATTTAGGAACAACTATGGCCCCTGCCCAGGGGTGACCTGGCAGGGCAGGCCCTGTGTTTCCCATGCTCCCTGTCTCAGGATGTGAATTCCAGTCCAGGGCTCCAATCCCCACTCTGCTCTCCTTACAGCTGACACTGAGGAAGGCTTGATGCCGCTCTCCCAACCTCAGAGGTCCCTCTGGGAGATTTTTTTCCTCTGGAGAACTTAAAGTCTCGAGAGCAGGAAGCCGGCTCTGGGTCATTGTAGGAGTTGGGGGTTCTGAGTTGGGAACCTGCCACCCCTCCCAATAGTCTGTGAAATTCAGGGAAGCCCTGTCTTGCCTGAATACCCTCCCTGCTCTCTGTCTTCCTAGGAGAGTGAGGTGCTACCTTCTCCTCAGACGACCCAACTAAGGTGTTCCTCTGAAGCAAGCAAGCTCGTTCTGTGATGTGCGAGCAGAAACAGCCCTTAGCGCCACCACCTGAACTTGCTGAGGCGCTGGTGTTGGCTCCTACCTTTTTGTCCTCTTTCTTTTTGCAGAAGATATAAAAGGATTTTATTGCCAGGTAGAAAAATAGACAGAAGCCCAGTGCAAGCTCTTCATAGAAAAAGGGAATGGTGTCTATAAACACCGACTCAGAGTTCAACATTTTCTCACTCCAATAACACAACCAAACGATCAGAATCCATATGAGGAATCTCATTGTGTTGGCAAGCTGCCTGAGGCAACTGAGGTATGAGCAAATGGCTCTGGCTTATATAGCATCGCCTGCCTCACAAAGGATGAGAGAACCATACAGGGTTCCACAGGGCCTGGTGCCCACGGCCCCTCCCCCACCGTGTCTTTCACTGATTCTCCCCTCTCTGGGACCCTTGCCTTAGGTTCCTCTACTCTCTCAGCCATCTTGTTTTCCAAACCCCACCCCCTCCTCCTGTCGTGGGCTCTGTCCCCAGATAGGGTCCTGCTGGCTCTGTCCAGAAGCCGGCTCTTTCCTGAGTTTTCTTTACTCTCTGAAATCTTGACTTGGTTCTCACCAACTTATTTTTCATTGATTCACTGCTGGAATTTGGTTTAGACTTGACACTCAGGGATGTGCCTGTCTTCACACCCTTCTTTCCTAGAATGCTTCCTGGCCAACCTGAACCCACATTTGATTTAATGTTCCTCTATAAGGCTTGATTGTGTGAGTGGGAGAGTCCATTTTAGTTTTGTTCTGTCTGTCTTAACCATTGGTGCTAAGTCCATTGAAACAGCCAGGGTTTTTTCAGCATTCACAAATACAAAAGAGAATGACTGATAAGATGAAGTGATAAGACAGTGTGTACCTGAACAGGGCTCAATCCTTGGCACTCAATACGAGGTCCCAGCCCTGTGAGAGGTAGGTTATACTTTTAACAATAATGTATTTGCTATATCCTCAATCATTATAAGAACTGGACCAAATGCCAAGAGAAGAAACTTCAAATTTGACACTGTAAAAGACTGGTCATTCAAGATACAAAACTCCTTAGGAACATTTACAACCCTAGTCA
>JAOXYA010034519.1:0-12842 GCA_028565675.1 Sorex palustris
GGAGGAAGAAGAGGAGGAGGAAGAAAAGGAGGAGGAGAAGGAAGAGGAGGAGGAAGAGGAGGAGAGAGAGGAGGAGGAGATGGGGAGGAGGAGGAGGAAGAGGAGGAGGAGCAGGAGGAGGTGGAGGTGGAGGCTGGGGAGGAAGGGCTGGGGGGTTGCCTTTGGGGGCGGAAACCACATGCAGGGTCAGGCAAGCTCAGGCCTCCAACCGTAGTCCCCTGGGGCATGCCCTGAGTGCAGTCTCTGTCCCTTTGCCCTCTGCATGGCCGTGGCCTGGGCAGGCGCGTTGGGGAGGGAAGCACCGTCCCCGCTGTGTTTCCAAGACCTGCGTCTCCAGCTGGGTCCACGCAGAGCACTGGACTCCCGCAGGGAGGATCCGGCCAAAACCTCCCAAGCAAAGAGGAATAAAAGGGCTTTTGTTCACTTCCTTTCCCCCCAAAGGAACATTAATTGTAGGGAAATAAGCCGACATGCTAGATTTGCCTTCTGTGGCGGCTGTTTTGTGCAGGTGGGGGGGCTCACCTGGCAGTGCCCAGAGCTTCTGCATGGTCCCATGTTCGGGGGTGACTGCGGGCAGCGCTAGGACAGTGCTGGAGGTAAGCTGTCAGCTCTCCCACACCGACACTTGCTTCTTTCTTGGTTTTTTTTTCTGTTTTTGAGAGTTTTGAATAAAGTTTATGGGGGGAGGGGCCAGGCTGGGTGGGCCACACCCAGCAATCCTCAGCGCTTACTTCTGGTTCTGCCCAGATTTGCTTTTCTAAAAGTGAGGGTCTCTGTCCTGTTTCAGTGCTCCTGGGGGGGTTCACTCAGGAAGCCCCACCCAGCGCCATGTAAGGCCCACCCTGCTCTAGCGTGATCGCTAACACGCAAAGGGCCGACTCCAAGACACAGCGAAACCTGAACCATGAGTCACGAATAATCAATTTACAGGGGAAGCTCAAAAGAAAAGAATGCCCCCAATTATTTGGTTCTCTTGGACCTTTTGCTGAATTGTTGTCCTAGAGGGCTGGAGCAATAGCACAGCGGGTAAGGCATTTGCCTTGCAAGAGGCTGACCCAGGTTCTATTCCTCCGCCCCTCTCGGAGAGCCCAGCAAGCTACCGAGAGTATCCCGCCCGCACGGCAGAGCCTGGCAAGCAATATGTGATGTGGCGTATTCAATATGCCAAAAACAGTAACAACAAGTCTCACGATGGAGACGTTACTGGTGTCTTCTGGAGCAAATCAATAAACAACAGGAGGACAATTGCACTGTAGCATTGTCCTATAAAAACCACAGCTTCATGCGTTCTTTCCAAAGTCTGTGACCAAGCGTCTTGCCCAGGTAGGAAGAGAGGACATCTGTACTGGACAGCTTGGTGGTCTGACAGATCAACTGTGAAACTGTGATATGTGATGGAGACCTTCTTGCCCAGGGCCCAGGGAGCCTGGTGTGGCCTCCCAGTCCTTCAGGTCCCTTTTCTTCCTTCACCCCTGGCCCTATCTTAGCCTGTGATTTGGTCCATGTTGGGTTTTTGTTTTGATTTGGGGCCATACCTGGCGATGTTTAGGAGAGACTCCTGGCTCTGTGCTCAGAAATTATTCCTAGCGGTGCTCAGGGGACTATACAGGTTGCTCTGGATCAAAGCCGGGTCAGCCGCATACAAGGCAAACACCCTCCCCGTTGTACTATCGCTCATTGTTCCTGGTGTTTTAACTTCATGGCTTCAAAAGGGCTGCTCCAGATTCATTCTCACATCCATACTCCCAACAGGAAGATGAAGAGAAAGAGGAGGAGAAGGAGGACCTCGCAAGAGTAAAGTATGTCCAGAAACCCTCCCCTGCCTCCCTGCCCAAACGGGCACCCATCACCTGGTCAGACCTTGCTCTGAGGCCTTCGGGAGAAGTGGGTGTCCTCCCTGGGGGTGAAACTGCCCCAATGGCATCGACCAAACTTCCAGGAATAAGGGAAAGCAGGGGACAGTAACCAGGGAGGCCAGCAGTGGTGCCAGGTTCCCAGGATGCGGGTGATGCTGTGAGTGGGGCCACGGCGAGCCCACAGCGGCTGTTTTCTAGGGAGGGGCCTGGGGCGGGGAGGGGGGCACCCTGGCCAGCTCATTCCAGAAAGCACCAGGGCAGCTCAGCCCCAAGCTTTGAGAAAATGGGGCTCAGGGTTGCCCCCGGCTGCCCGGAGCCTGGCACAAGGACTTCCTCCCAGCTGGTGCCTTGGTGCCCCCACTGGCAAAGCAGACTTGAGGGGACCTCCCTCCACCCAAGGTCTGTCCCACTCCTTCTGCAGAGGATGAGGCCAAGATTGCAAGCGTGCAGTTCCTTCCACCCCTGGGGGCCCCGCGTAGCCAGGGGTCACTCCTCAACACGTGCCTTTAGCTGGGTGGTTCGCAGGGTTCGGGGGAGCAGGTAGGGGGAGGTCCCCCGGGCAGCTCTGCCGGGGCCTGAAGCCCTCCCCACACCACGCCTTATCTTTGCAGCCAGTCAGTTGTGTGTGTGTGTGTGTGTGTGTGTGTGTGTGTGTGTGTGTGTGTTGGCTTTTTGGGTCACACCTGGCAATGCACAGGGGTTATTCTGGCTCTGCACTCAGGAATCACCCCTGGCGGTGCTCAGGGTACCATATGGGATGCTGGGAATCAAACCCGGCTTGGCCGCATGCAAGGTAAATGCCCTCCCTGCTGTGCTATTGCTCCAGCCCCTGCAGCCAGTCAGTTTTGATGGCACTCCCCAACCCCAATGTATAGATATTTTAAATTATTTTAACATATATTTTTAAAGTTTTTTGGTTTGGGGGCCTCACCCAGGGGTTACTCCTGGCTCTGCACTCAGGAATTACTCCTGGAAGTGCTCAGGGGACCCTATGGGATGCCGGGGATCCAACCTGGGTCGGCCGCATGCAAGGCAAGTGCCCTGCTGCTGTACCATTGCTGCAGCCCCTCCAGTTTACATGTTATACTAAAAGCATCTATTTCAAAGATAATCTAATTATCATGATTAGCCTGTGGGAGACCCCGGATCCCTCCCCACACAGGACCCCAGCATCCCTGGATGTAGTCCACTCCCAAAACCAAAAAATATGCTTATTTCAACTTGATCACATCTTTCCCTTTACCTACTTGGGGCCAGAGAAATAGCACAGCAAGGAGGGCGTTTGCCTTGCATGCGGCTGACCTGGGTTTGATCCCCGGCATCCCATATGTTCCCTGAGCACGGCCAGGAGTGATTCTTGAGCGCAGAGTCAGGAGTATCCCCTGAGCATCGCCGGGTGTGACGCCCCTAAGAAGCCAAAACACATAGCAGGGGCCACTCCTGGCAGTGCTCAGGGTTATCAGGGCCGTCAGCAGAGTCCTGGGGGTCTTGTGGGCTGTGTGGGGATGATATGGGAACCAGTAAGACGCGTGTAAGACCTGTGCTTCGCAGAAGCTGCACGTTTAAGGGGACTATTTCCCCTAAGCAGTGGCCAGAGCGATAGCACAGTGGGGAGAGCGCTGACCTTGCACACACCAGGCATGGATTTGATCCCCAACATCCCATATGACCCCCAAGCACCCCCAGGAATGATTTCTGAGTGCAGAGCCAGGAATCAGCCCTGAGTCAAATACCCACTCCAAAAAAACAGGGAGGAAACCATACAGACTAATTCATAGGTGGCCCCAGACTTACTGTGAATTCTGAGCTGGGATCTTCCCCGTCAGCCCCACAAAGAGAAGCATCAGACTGTCCCGGGCTCCTGGGCTGCCCACACCGTTTGGGTTCTGAATGAAACGCACTTTCTATATCCCATGTCTTTAGCCTATAAGGTGTTTTCAGGGGCAGAGTATCCAAACCAAGCAGTCAAGGAAGTTCTGTACTTCAGTTGCTTTGGGAAAAGGACGCTGATGTGCAAACTTTGAAATGCTGTTTTATGGCAGGTGGGAATTCAGCTGTGGACTCAAAGTGATTACTGCCATATCCTGGAATAAAAAACTGGATCTATGAGCTTTTACCTGTCGATTTGGGGCTGGACAGGAACTGGACCACAACCTGTGGTGTTCGGGGGCTCTTGCTGGCTCTGAGCTCAGGGTAACCCCCAACAGTGCTCAGGGAATCAGCCCTATGGGGTGTTGGGGTCCAATCGCCCATGGCGAGAGCCTTAACCTCATGCCATGCCGTCTCCCAGGACCCATGTTGGTCTCTTTAACCGCTTTAGTCACAGAGATTTTAGTATCTACATAAACCTCCCATTTTGCTGAGAATGTTCCAGAATTACCCTGAGCTGCGATGTTTTCTGCTTGGAACACTGGGACACATTCAAACCCTGTTTCAGTTGAAGACAGTGTTGGTGGTGGATGTGGGGTGTGCAGGAGGATGGGGCTGAGGGCCTGGCATCCTTGGGCACCCCAAGACTCAGGGCCATGTCCTCCACCCTGGAACCTCCTCGTCTGTCCCCTGGGGGGGGCCCCTCTCATCTGCTCCGCTGTGTCCTGAGCCCAGAGCCTGTCAACCCCAGAGCAGAGCCGAGGCCAGGTAAGCTCAGCCTGTCCCCAGAGAGCAGCGTGGGGGTGGGGGGTGGGGGGAGGTGGCCGCTGTGGAACCAGGCCAGTGGCCCACCCCCAGGATGCTCTCGGGGGCGCCGTCAAGGAGGCCGGCAGGTATGTTCTGGAAGTGCCAGATTTGCCTCCTGAGGGCTCCTGCCCCACTGGAAGACCCTGTTTTATGCCCCAGAATACAGTTTTCGCCCCACCCACCCCCTACTGCCAGAGCTGGGTCTTGGGGGGCAGCTCCCCATACTTCCTGTGCTCATCCCCTGGGACATTCCCGCAGACCTCCAAGTTCTCTTGACAAATATTTTCATTGTTTTCCATGAATCTCTTCAAGAGATTAACGCCATCGTCCTCGGGTGCAGTTACAGGCCTCGCCTGGGCTTGGCATCACAGTCTGAAGGAGCTGGGAGGCAGTGTGTCTGACCCCACCATGACCCCAGGGCCAGCTGAAGGGGATGAGGGACTGAGTGAGAGCCGGGTGACACCCCCACCATCCCCCTCGCGCAGCGATGACCCCGGGAGAGTTGAGCTCAGCCCAGGAAGGAGAAGTCCACCTTGCTCCAGTCGCCGCTGTGGGTTGGGTTTGGTCTTCAGTGTTGGGGCCACACCCGGCAGTGCTCGGGGATCACTCTTGGCTGAGCCCAAGGATCACTCCTCGTGGGGCCTGGGGACCCTCTGGGGGGCCAGGGACCGAGCCAGCACTGTGCTGAGGGCCGCTGAACTGTGCTGACTCTCTGAACAGCGCTCTTTTGAACTGAAGCTGCTGCTTGCGAGGCAAGATCTTGAACTGTGATAAGTCACGAGCGTAGAGGTGACCTCGAGGGAACAGGGAACAGGGATGGGCTCGTGAGGGGTCTCCAGGGACGGAGGGACACTGGGCCAACTTTGAGCTTCCACCCTGGCCACCCTTTTTTTTTTTCTTTTTGGGTTACACTCCTTGCTCTGCACTCAGGAATTACTCCTGGTGGTGCTCGGGGGACCATATGGGATGCTGGTTGGCTGTGTCAAGGCAAACGCTCTCCCCGCTGTGCTATCACTCTGCCCCCACTCTGTTCACTCTGGCCAGAGGGACTGTGTGGTGTCACGGTTTGACCCTGGGCTCCCTGTGTGCAAAGCAGAAGTTTCAGCCCACCGAGCTACTGGCCCGCACACTAAGGCTTTTTATACCTGGAATCATGTGGTACATACACACACACACACACACACACACACACACACACACACACACACACACACACCATTGTTGGGGAAGGCAGTGAAGGAAGTGACCGCCTGTGGGCCTGGGATTACGGTTATCAGAGACCCTTCAGCACTGCCGGGAATGTGGGTTCTACTCTCCTTTCCCGCCCACAGCGGCTCAGTCAGACATTGAACTCTGAGTAACGCAGTGACGGGATTGGGAGCGGTGCCGGGTTCCTAGAAACGGAACCAGCGACGCGGGTCCCCTGGGAATTCTGAGAGGCAGAAAAGCTCGAGATTTCTTGTTTGGGTAAGGGGCTTGGACCACACTCTGCCCAAGTGATTCGGGGATCACTCCTGGCAGGGCTCAGGAAAGCCACGAAGGGTTGCAGGACCCCCAAGCAGGGTTGGCTGTGGTCAAGGCAAAGCCCCTCGTCCCCTGACTCTGTCTCAAAGCATTCAAAGTGATGTTCAAAAGGGAGGCAGGGTTTCCATTAAATGTGAGCTTTTGACAAGGTAAATAGAGATTCAAACAGTTTCACTGAGACCTGAAATTCTTTACCTTAGAAAACTGTAAAAGTCCTCACTCTCCCCAGGACTGTTTGGTCAAGGGAGATGACGGCCTAGGACGGGGGCCAACCCAAATGGGCGGATGGCAGGGGGCCCACAGTTTGTTCACAAATGTTCTTCCAGTATCAAGTTCTTGGAAAGGGAAGTGTTTTATTGTACGCCCCCCTGGCTCCACTTTCGGTTCATTTTAGGATCTCAGCTGGTGAACAGCTTTTGAGTCTTTGAATCAAACCTTTTATTAAAAGAGGCAATTATTCAGTTGTGTGGTTTTTTTTTTTGGTTTTCAGTGGGGTTTTTTTTGTTTGTTTTGTTTTGTTTAAAATATAAGGACAGTCTCTGGACCATGTTTAGTAGAAGAAAATATTTTGTAGGGAAATAAAAAATAGTGTTTGGGACTGGAGAGATAGCACAGCGGGTAGGGCGTTTGCCTTGCATGCGGCCAACCCGCGTTCAATTCCCAGCATCCCTTATGGTTCCCTGAGCACCGCCAGAAGTAACTCCTGAGTGCAAAGCCAGGAGTAACCCCAGTGCATCGCCAGGTGTGACCCAAAAAGAAAAAAAATAGTGTTTGTCAAATGTGACCATGAATTCAGATCAAATGTGAAAGCTGCCTGAAAGGGATGAAAAGTTCCCCCAGTGGCCCCTCCCAAGAGGAGATCGGACATACGGGGAAGTCGGTGCAAAGAGCTGGGGCGTGTGTGACATGCCGAAGACCCTGGGTTCGATCCTAGGTACCACATGGTCCCCTGAGCACAGGTGGGAACAGATAACACTGAGCCCTCAGCAGCACTGGGTGTGCCTCCCCCCAAAAAAATAATCCAAGGGAGGCCAGGAGAGGGAGGAGGGGTAGAAGATTCCCAAGGCCAAGGAAGAGGAAGAAGACGCTAGCCCCCAGGCCAAGTGGGAAGATATTCAGACTTAAGGTACCCATCCTCTGGAGATGTAGTTCCAGGCCCCCCAAATCCCTGTCCTGCAATAAAAGGACAATCACGTGATTGGGGTGCCAGGTGGGGAGATGGGCATAGAGTCCTCTGGAAGGTCCAGTGGCTGATGGATTCCCTGGGAAGGGGATCGTGACACTTTCTGATGCGTCATTGTGGCATAAGGATGATTTTGAGTTGAAAGCAAGTGCCCGTCAGGAGGTAGAATGTGTTCCCTGCCCTTGGGTAGGACCTGCCAAGCGGGGGGTGCTTTCCCCTTGGGAGGGTTTCTGCTGCCCCCCAGCAGCCCCAGACCCCCGCCACAGAGCCGCAGAGCAGCCTGACCCAGCCACCTCTCTCCTCCTTGGGCTGCCCGGCCTGGGTCCCTTCGAGCACCAGCCCCCTTTTCTCTGCAGAGGTGGTTTATGAGCCTCCAGGTCTGCTGCTGCTTTGGGCTGCCCTTTGCTCTGTGGAATCTCACAGACAGAAACGTTTGGGGTTACAGCAATAGCACAGCGGGTAGGGCATTTGCCTTGCAGATGGCTGACCTGGGTTCAATTCCCAGCATCCTATATAGTTCCCCCAAGCACTGCCAGGAGTAATTCCTGAGTGCAGTGCCAGGAGCAACCCCTGAGCATCGCTGGGTGTGACCCAAAAATCAAGAAAGAAAGAAGGAAAGGAAGAAGGAAGGAAGGAAGGAAGGAAGGAAGGAAGGAAGGAAGGAAGGAAGGAAGGGAGAAAGAGAAAGAAAGAGAGAAAGAAAGAGAAAGAGAAAGAAAGAAAGAAAGAAAGAAAGAGAGAGAGAGAGAAAGAGAAAGAAAGAAAGAGAGAGAAAAAAAGAAAGAAAGAGAGAGAGAAAAGGAAGGAAGGAAGGAAGGAAGGAAGGAAGGAAGGAAGGAAGGAAGGAAGGAAGGAAACGTTCACAGTAGTGGTGCCTTTTCTCCTGCCAACCCGTCTGTGCTCCTTGAGCTCACAGACCCTCCTAAAGTGTAGACAAAGTTCTTGCTGCCCCAAGCCTGCACGCGAGACTTCATTTCCACTCAATGGAAACCCCTGGGTTCATTCTGAACACCCGGGGGAAAAAGATTGGCCGAAGGCAGCTCTGAGCCTCAAGCTCACTTGACAGGGAGAACCCTCAGCTGTCTTGGTCTCAAGAGAAACCCCAGACCAGGTTTGGTGGGTTGAGATTTTTTTTTCAATTTTTGGGTCATACTCAGTGATCCTCAGGGTTTACTCCTGGCTCTGCACCCAGGAATTACTCCTGGCAGTGCTCAGGGAATGAACCATATGGGATGCCAGGTATCGAACCCGCGTCAGCGCACGCAAGGCAAATGCCCTACCCACTATACTATCGCTCCGGCCCCTGCTAGATTGAGATTTGGGGCTTTCTTTGTTTGTTTGGGGGCCACACCTGGCTATGCTCAGCGCTTATATTGACTCTGTGCTCAGGAATCGCTCCTGGCAGAACCCGGGAACTGTATAGGATCAAACCCAGTCGGCCCTGTGCCAGACATCACTGTACCCCTTGTGCTTTGACTCCGGCCTTGAGATTTGGGTTTTTTTTTTATTTTGTTTTTCTTTTGACTGACTTGTTTGGGGGCCACACTAGCGGTGCTCAGGGCTCTATCCCAACTCTGTGTTCCAGGATCACTCCAGTGGGGCACAGGGGGCCAGAAGTAGTGCCAGGGATCAAACCCAGGTCAGCATGCTGCTCACTCGTCATCACTCTGGCCACTGGTTGAGATTTTGACTCAGCCGGCTGCAGCAGTTCAGGCGTTAGCATTCTGTACACCATTATTTAAAAGAAGAAAATAGAGCTTTTATGAGACATAAACAAACATCAACTAAATACTTAACCCATTAGAGTGCTTGTTTTGTGTGTGAGATTTGAGCCCCCCTGGGGAAAAAGCAGACCGTGAAGAGGATACAGTTAGGTGAATTTGGCAGAAGCCTGTGCCCACAAATTATTGTCCCTCTGGTCTCTTCCTGGCTCTTCCGTGGCCGAGAGGCTGGTACGTACCCAGCGGTGTGTGGGCTGCCAGAACCCAGGATTGACTTTGGTGGATGGTTATCTCAGATTTCAGGTTCCTGCTTCTTCTCCCCAGTACCCTCCCAGCTCCACCCAGTTCTGGGGTCAGTCCATGCCAGGACCCCCAAGTTTATCATTATGTTTTGGGCTCACATTGTGCTCAGGGTTTACTTCCGGCTCAGGGCTCACTCCTGGCAGGGCTCAGGGATATGTGATATGTGATACCATATGTGATACCAGGGATCGAATCCAGGTTGGCCCCACACCGGGCAAGCACCTCACCCACTGTCCTATCTCTCTTGTTCGATAAATTTATATTTAAACTCTCTATGGTTGTTGGGGTCTGATTTTTATTTCAAACATCCAAAGGGACCGGTAAAATCCCCCCATTGTGGCATGTCCCCCTGCCAGTACTGCTGGGGCTAGCTCTGGGGTCCCCAACAGTGCTGGACTAAGTAGCACCACTTTGTCAATCCAAATGCTGAGCATGGCCCCCCAGGTCTTTGCTCGGAGTATCCCCCTCCCCACCAATAAATTAAAAAAAACAAACTAGGGACTGGAGCAATAGCACAGCGGGTAGGTTGTTTGCCTTGCATGCGGCTGACCCAGTTGAACTCCCAGCATCCCATATGATCCCCTGAGCACCGCCAGGAGTAATTCCTGAATGCACGAGCCAGGAATAACCCCTGTGCATTGCCTGGTGTGACAAAAAAAAAAAAATCTAAAGTAAACCCCTTCCCAACTATGAGACATCCATCAGTGTAAAATTAAATTTTTAACAGAGGTAAAAGATTGACATGGGGAATTATAGCTTTTTTGTTTCTGCTGGAATGTTAATTCTAAGGCAAATGTGATACTAGCCCGCCCTTCCTTCGGAAACACTGAAGGTACATTTGGTAGTGGTGGTGGTGTTGGGGGGTGTCTATTTTCACTCTGAACGTGTAATAATTCTCAGTATTTCTTCACCGCATTTCTTCATTCTTAATTAGCTTTAGGAAAGTTGGACCGAGACGCTGCTGACGTCATGGATGTGTCGACTCATTAAAAAAAAATTTATTTTTAAACACGCGCCCTCATCCCTCCTGCCTTCTCCTGCCCTCTTCCTGGCTGAACACTTCCCTTCTCTGGTCAATGTCCCGGGTTTATTTTTGTTTGGTCTGTTCATCAGTTTTGTTTCCTGACACTGCACACTGGGGTGAAATCACCCAGTGTATTTATCTAAATGACCAAACTCGCTGGATAAAAGATAAACAAGGGTGCTAATCCCCGTTTCACAGAGCAGGCTGAGCCTTAAAAGGGGCTGCTTATCTGCCTCTCCAGAGATGATCTCATAGTTACCGAGGCCAGATCAGAGATTCCGTCCAGCCTCGCGCAGGCTCGGGGCGAGAAGGCAGACTTCTTCCCTCGCTTCAGATAACCGGTTCCTGACAAACTGGATGGCCCAGCCCCACTCACCCCGAGCCAATTCCAGAGTGGCTGGGCCCCACTGCAGTTCCTGGGGAGTGATACAGCAGCCGGAGGGGCCAGGATAAAGGACAGGGGCTGGGGGGGGGGGGGTCCGTGGAGCACCTGAGCGAACAGGTGTTCCGAGGGCTGAGATGTCAAAGGGGAGTCCAGAAACACAGCTGGACATATCAGCCATCCCCGACGCCCTCACTGCCTTGCCCCTCTGCCGCTGCCCCTATTTCCCCTCCCCAAGACTGTCCTGATAGGGAAGGAGCCCAGACAACGCATTTGTGAGCAGGGAGCAGGGCAGACGTGGATTCTGGGGTCCTTCTGGACCTGTCCCTTGTGGGAGGTAGAGCAGGAGCCCCAACCCGGGTAGCAATGGGCAGGACACTGCAGTATCAGGCAAGTCCCTACAGAATCAGGGAGTAATGAGGGAAAGTGGGGGGTGCTGGGGTGGGTGGGACTAGGGGCACCATGTGAGGGTAAGGGTTACAATAAAGCACCCCAGAGAAGCATGTGCTCCATGTTGTTAAATAATAATTTATCAAGCATTTTACAGACATCATTGCTGCCACAGTTAATAGTTAACCAACTGTAATATTTTTGACATTTTGGGATAAAAGCCAAATGGGTATTTCTTGCATAACTCTTTAGAAAACATATGGTAGAACTGTAGTTTAACTTTTTCCCCCCGCATTTTGAATCATTTAGAGTTATGTGTTTATTTTAGATGATCAATTTTTTTTTTTCTTTTTGGATCATACCCAGCGATGCTCAGGGGTTCCTCCTGGCTCTGCACTCAGGAATTACTCCTGGCGGTGCTCGGGGGACCATATGGGACGCTGGGAATCGAACCTGGTCGGCCGCATGCAAGGCAAACGCCCTACCTGCTGTACTATTGCTCCAGTCCCCTAAAAAGTGTTTTAATAGACCAAAATCACACTCATCTTAAGACTACACTAGGAGCTAGAGACATGGGACAGGGCTTAAAGCACTGGCCTTGCACACAGCCCACATAGGGTTAACATTCAGCTCTGCATATAGGTCCCCCAAACACCACCAAGAGTAGCCCCTCAGCAATGCTGGCTGTGCCCCCCCAAACATCCCATGCCTCCTCCGTTAAAAAGACTATACTAGAGCTGGAGCAGCAGGAAGGGCCTTTGCCTTTCATGAGGCTGACCCAGGCTCAATGCCTGGCATCCCATATGGAACCCCAAGCAATGCCAGGAATGACTCCTAAGTACAGAGCCAGAAGTAACCCGAGTATCACTGGGTGTGACCCAAAAAGCAGGGAAAAAAACAAAGACTAGGCTAAAATACTTCCCCTTTTCGTTTTTATTTAGAGGCACAAGCTGTGCTCGGGGTTTATTCTTGGCTTGACGCTTAGGGATCACTCCTGGCAAGGCTCTGGGGCTCAGTGCTTCCTGCTTGGACAGTTGGCAATGTGGTGCTGTGTTCTGGTGGTTCTCCAGGCTGGCCCTACAGTAGTAACATCTGTTTCTGATCTATCAACTGTATCAAGTCTTTGAGTCATTATGAATAAACCAACTTACCAGAAAGACTATCTCTGAAGCCAGTGAGCAGTCTCACTATCTGGCTTCAGTGTCCAAACCAAATTATATGTATATTGGCTCATGAAAATGTCTTCACATGGGCAGAACATTTTCTTAAACTGAAAAAGCTACTTACTTCTCCTTCAGACTTTACACCAACCACTTTGCCATTTTCCACGATGATTTCTTCAATTGGCTTATTCAGCATGTAGGTACCTCCATAAATAGCACTTAGTCTAGAAAAAAATTTTTTACAATCTATGATTGTTTCAGTTATTAAAATCTCCTTTGATAACATGGGCTTACAGGCATATTTGTTTCCTTTCCTCCCAGATGATGTTAAACATCCTTTGTGTGTGGCATGGCTCAGGGGCTCAGGAACCACGCCCAATGCCTCATCTGCAAATCAAGTGCTCTATCGCCAAGTTATGTCTCAACCTTCCCTTTTCTTTCTAATTACAAGACAGCTGTTACCACCTTTTTTCCCCCTCTCACTGTAAGATGCTCACTTAAAAGTCATGATGGCATCAGTTAGTCAAAACCATCAAATACCTACCTATAAATGGATGGACATGGAGAGTATCATGCTGAGTGAAATGTGTCAGAAGGAGAGGGACAGATACAGAATGACT